>PVKV010018258.1:0-45340 GCA_004027835.1 Alouatta palliata
GGTTCAAGCAATTCTCCTGCCTCAGCCTCCCGAGTAGCTGGGACTACAGGCACGTGCCACCATGCCCAGCTAATTTTTTTTGTATTTTTAGTAGAGACGGGGTTTCACCATGTTGACCAGGATGGTCTCGATCTCTTGACCTCGTGATCCACCCACCTCGGCCTCCCAAAGTGCTGGGATTACAGGCGTGAGCCACCGTGCCCGGCCACAATTCTTGATGCTTGTCAACACCTGACCTTTCCATTTTCCTTGGGAGGTAGGTAGGCAGGCAGGAAGTAACATTCTTTTTTACAGATGAGAAAAGTAAGGCCAAGAGAGCAAAAGTCACAGAGTTGGTGACTGACCTGAGACAGGGTATCTCCAAATACAAATACTTCCCCGACCTAATCTCTTTCAAACAGCCAGGTGAGGAAGGGATGGTTTCACTAAGAGGGAGAATCCATTAAAGCTGGAAGCAAACATCGACTAATGTGATGCTAATGAAGGGCCCTAGGCCCTTACTACTCTCAAGAATCCTAAGCTGGTGGTGGGAACAGAATTCACAGAAGAGCTGGACATCAAGAGCTTTGGATTCCATCCAGCTCTGAGGCACATATAGTATGCTCTCTCATCTGGGGCCAGCCTGAGTGACTCCCTTGATCCTGACTAGGGCCTCCCTGGGGACAGTGATGGGGTTGGGAAGAGACACATGCTGAAGGCACCTCATCCTAGTCTCCTCCCCATTCCCAGGTCTCAATCTCACTTCCTTCAGGAAGGACAAGGATCATGGCCTCCCTCTACCTCCCCAGCTTTGTTTTGGCCTCAGGGAAGACAGTCTACCTCCTCCCACTCTGCTGGCTTTCTAGAGCAGGCTGTACAATGAGACACACAAACACACACACATGGAAATGTACGCAGGGTGACACAGTCACCTACACAAACGCATGGATCTGCCTACCAACCCAGGAACATGTATATGCACAGATGTACTGGTCTCATACCTCCCCATGTAGGGAAGAGAGGATGCCAGGGCAGCCAAGTGGTTTGGAGGTACATAGGGGACACCACAAGGCACTTCCCAGGCCTAGGGCTTCTAGCTCTGGCTCTGGAGGTGAAGCATGAGGATGTGTTTTCCTGGGGTTTGAGGGAAGTTCTGGAAGGGTCGTCGGGGGTGAAGGATTCAGTTGTAAGAATAATCTGAGCACCTGATTTGGTGGAGAGACAGAGCTGACCCAGCACTAACTGAAACCTCCCTGCAGGGGCCAGGTGCTGGAGCCATAAGGTATCCTGGAAACCAGGCTGGGCGGCAGAGCACTAGAGTCCCTCCTTGGGTCCACCTGGGCTATTTGTGGAAAACTTGGGGAAGCAGTGGGGTGTGCTAAAGACCCCTATCTGCCCCAGAAAGCCAGAGAGGCAGCAAGGATGAAACATGTCATGGACACTCACAGAGCCCCACTGCAGACATCACCACATGAAAGTACACAGCTAGTACTCAACACTCATCTGACAATTATAAAACACAACACAACCTACTTTGACAAATGCTTGTCCAGGGGGCTCACGGTCATGAAGTCTTACAAAGAGACAAGCCACCCTAAAGTGGAGCCCGTACAGAATTACACACTCGAAACACATCGTTGCACATACAATAGAGACACATGGTCAAAACAACTTCATCAGTACAATCAGGGTCCTACGCAACCTCAAACATCTGACGAGACCATACAATTGCACTGCCAGATGCAATCGCACTTACCCTAGCTGTCACCAAGCCCAGGGCACATGGCAACCAGCTGTGGGAGACACACACACACACACACACACACACACGAATAACAGGCGCTCACACACGTAACACCTCCCACTCCAGACACCCTCCCAGCCCTGTGTCACACACGCCCACACCTGCTGCCTCTCCACACCTGCCTCTTCTGCTCCTCCCCCACCCTACCCCCGGGGCCCAAGGCTTGAACCCCAGTGTCCTGCCGCCCAGACCGGCCAGGAGAGTACCTGGGAATGGGGCAGAGTGTGGGTGCGGGCCAGGCCAGGGTCAGAGAGGCGGAAGGGTCTGGAGGAATGGAATCCACCCTCCCTCCCGCGACCCTCACATCACCGACTCACCCGTGAGCTGGTCGTAAGAGCCGTCCAGGTCTCGGGAATCGGACAAACTCTCCTTGCGGCCCTGGCCCCGCATGGCCCCCGGCGCCCCGCTCCCGCCTGGGTCGTGGGAGGGGGCGCCGGGTGGCCAGGATAGGACGCTCACACGGCGCCCCCTGGCGGCCTAGTGCGCTGCCGGGGCTGGAGGAGTCTGAGCTGAGGCTGAGCCTGAGATACGGCTCGGGGTCTGGGGCCCACCCGAGGGTCCTGGAGCAGAAGAGGGAACACCAGGCAGCAGGTGAGCGCAGAGCCGGAGGCAGAGCAGAGCTGAACGCAGAGCTGAGCGCGGAGCCGAGCCGAGCCGCCTCTCTCCTCCCGCCCCCTCCCCGCGGCTGTCACCGCCGCCTCCCCCCTTTGGCGCTGCCGGGATTGGCTCCCCCTACCCCCGCCCCCCACACTTTGCAGCTCGGGGGAGGAACCCGGTGAAAGGGTGAACTGCAAAGTGCGGGGAAGGAGACTAGCTCTCCAACAATCTGCCCCTAAACCAGAAGTCACGGGTCTTGGTGGAGAAGAGCGCGGGACAGTAGAGCCCCGCTGAGAGGAAACCCCGCCCGCAATTCTCAGACACCCTCCCTCCTCTCCCCTTTCCCCTTTCCCCTTCCCCCTTCATCAGCACAGTTCTGGCGGAGGCAGAGTCTGGGGTATCCTCTCTGAGTCCCGGCTCTGTTTGCCTCCACAAAAGCCTCTGTTTTCTCTGTTGTTCTTCTTCCTGTGTATGCATCGCTTGTGGTCCCAGACAGTCCCTACCGTGCTTAAAGCAGGTTAGGGATGCAGAGGAAGAGTCAACCCAGCCTCTAATAGCAGGCTCATCGTGGGCCAATGGACTATAATTTCGTCTTCTCTCAAGTTCTAGAAGGACCCCAATTCTCACCCACTCCAGGACCCCGTCTCTGGAACCCATTCACTCTCAGGGTGCCTCCTTCACTGATCTAGTGACCCCTCCCCCGCATAGGTGGACTGGGAAGATAAGAAAACCAGTGAACCAGGTCAGTTTCTCAAGACACCCTTGCTCTTTTGTTTCTCCCCTGCACCCACGTTTCTGCCCTTCTCTCTTTTGTAACCTGTCCTGTCCTAGATTCCTTCTTTTCCGGCACATTTGGGGAGCGACTGATGGGTTTGGGGATCCAAGTCAGGATACAGAGCAGGAAAGAAATGTCCTTGTTATGAAACCCCTTCCTTAAGATTAGCTCCTTTTCCACAGGCAGGGAGCTGGGCTCCCTCATGTCCCAGGAATGGCTTCTGAATGTCTGAGCCCCACAGGTCTGACCTTCTTCAGGATGCTTCCTGGGCTCCTTGCCCAAAAGCCCCCCAACCCCATGCTATGAGGATGAGGGGACCTTGTCTGGTGGGTCTGAAGGAGTGACCTGTTAAGACCAAAAGCTTCAGTTAAAGTGAGTCAAACACACTTAATCTCTTCAATTGGCTTTCATTTCCAACCACTTGATTTAATCAACCCAGCGGGAATTGTGGCAGGAGTTCTGGCATAAGGTGAGGGGGACAAGTGGCTAAGAAGTAAGATTGTCTTCAGGAGCAATGTCCTGCTCTTGGATCTCCCTTGGCTCTGGAGGAACTCCACAGACCTGGCATAGAGGCTAGGCATAAGATTGTCTTCAGGAGCAATGTCCTGCTCTTGGATCTCCCTTGGCTCTGGAGGAACTCCACAGACCTGGCATAGAGGCTAGGCATAGACAGTGCTTGGGCGGCTCCTGTTGAGGTTGATTTCCAGGAGAGAATGGGCACCCTCATTTGGAGTTCTTGGAATAGGTATATGTGAAGAAATTGGTCAAGAGAAGGGTCTTTACAATGGAGGGCAAGGAGTCCTCTGCTTAGTGCCCCATGCCCTAGACCTGTGCTCATTCACTTGGAGGAAAGGCTGGCAGGAATCCAGGAGTGGCCAAATGGGTTGGCTTGTCTCCTCAATACCACTGAGTTTGGAGATAAGGAAACTAACTCCCTTCTCCCTCCTTCCACTCAGACGGCAAGGGAGGTTACAGTTCTCTGAACCCAACTGGCCTCTACTAGGGCCAGGAGACTAAGAGGAAGGAGACGAGTTCACAAGGACAGGCAGGGGTCTCCAAACCAGATGGGAGCAGCACCTAGGAGATCACCTTACCTCTATCTTTGAGGAATGAGTCTGGGCAATAGAGATTCAGAAGAAAAAAAAAGCGACATTAAAGACAGTCCCACACAAATCAATTTTTAATAATTTCAACTTACCACCAGCTCCAGATCTAGCTGCTCTGGGGTTTATCACCAGGGAAAACACTAAATGCCCCAGGCTGAGCTATCCATCCAGTGATCAGAGATGACCCAGCCTGTGATCTCTTAAGAACCTACATCTATACATGGCAGCCTATTAGTGGATTCTCTGGAACTAGTGCATAGCTGCTCAATAGTAGAGCCAGAACTCTGGTTCCCAGGGAGGGCAAGTATCCCAAAGAGATTTGAGGTTAAATGGATAGCAGGCCAGGTGGTCCCAGACACACTTTCACTGCTGAATTCCTGCACTTACTCCTAGGATATACCAGTGCTGTTTGCTCCCCGCCATCCTGAGGGCTTTAGAAAGAGTTTAAAAAGGGAGGATCTCGAAGCAGCAGCTATTTCAGAGGCAGCTGTGGGGAAAGCCTACAGTGGTTCCATGGAGGCTATCCAAGGGAGGAACCATAGGCCGATTCCCCAGAAGTCAAGAGATTTGCCTGTGGCCTCACCCAGAATCTGAGTGGACAGAATGGAGGCCTTATGCATGATGCTCCCCTGGCCTGTTTCAGATGGAGGGCACCCTACCCGCAGAAAGTGCTCTCCCTCCCAGGCACTAGACCACAACAGGAACAGATTCCTCCCCAGAGGAAATTCTCAGGGAGGCTGGATGTAAACAACAGCAGGGTAAGGGGGTGGAACACGTGGAGGGGAGCTCAGCAGAGGCAGGAGGCTGCCAAAGGAGTGGGGGCTAGGGAGGCAGGGAAGCTGCTGGAAAGGGAACCAGCAAAGTAGGCACCTTGAGGGCTCCAAAAACCTGTCAATGTTTATTTCATACACACCCTAAAGGCATATTAAACTAGATTAGAAATGAAAAGTTAAGGTTGTGACCCTATTGTGCTGATGAGTCAATGGGTCGGAAGGAGGGGAAAGTTAACGGTACTCCTGGTGCCAAAATTAAAATTCAGAAAGTGGTGGCCGGACAGCAGAGCACTGGCAGATTCTCATCTCCAGTTTCCCAGAGGAGTCAACTCTGAATTCAGAAAACAGGAAAAATGGCGGGCACTGTGGCTCACGCCTGTAATCCCAGCGCTTTGGGAGACCGAGGCAGGCAGATCATGAAGTCAGGAGATCGAGACCATCCTAGCTAACACAGTGAAACCCTATCTCTACTAAAAATACAAAATATTAGCTGGGAGTGGTGGCACGCACCTGTAGTCCCAGCCACTCCAGAGGCTGAGGCAGGAGAACTGCTCTAACCTGGGAGGCGGAGGTTGCAGTGAGCTGAGATTGTGCCACTGCACTCCAGCCTGGGCAACAGAGCAAGACTCTGTCTTAAAAAAAAAAAAAAAAAAAAGAAAGAAAACAGGAAAAAGGTACCCTATTCCTATCCTACCCTAAATCCGAGCCAAGGGTCCTGATGACTGGACAGAGTGCCAGTGGGGGCAGAGGACACAAATTGCAAGCCAAGCACAGCCCCAGACCCAAAAGAAGCAGGATGTGGCTCCAGCTATATCTGAGAGTTTATTTGTTTTCAGAAGCTGAGCAGAGCCGCTGACTTTCAGAGTGCTGGCATTACCTTGAGGCTTGTCTCACCAGCTCCTGAAAATTAGTCAGTAGCCACAGCTTGTAACCTCAAGATTGGAAATGTGAGGGGCTGTTTAGGGAGCCCACTCTGCAAGTCCCTACATTCCTGGAGGCCTCTTCCCACTATGCCCACCCATTCCTCCCCAAATAAGATTATCCCTGGCTTGCCCCTCCTGCCCCTGCTGTCCGAGCTCCACTGAAGTGTGGTCTTCACCAAGAGAACTTGGTATCTGTGTTTCTCTCCAACCTCGGGGTCAGCCCCTCTCCTCTCGCTCCCCCTCTGGCCATGATTCATGGGTAAGGGCAGTCAGAGGCTGCTCAGGTAGGTGTGGCCTCAGGAGATAGTGGAGAACTCCTTGAGCAGGACTTCCTGGCTGAGTGTGTGGAAGGCCAGGTTTCTCCGGACGTTGGTGCTAATGGATCGAACCTGGGAAAGGTGGGAGGGCACAGGCAGAGAGAAAACAGGAGAATCAGTTCCAAACAGTAGAGGGGAGTGGCTGCTATATGGGGCACTAGAAATCTCTCTTAGGAAATGAACCCTTAATAGCTATTATCCCTGTGGCAAATGAGCAAACAGTTCCTTGACAGCAGGGAAGAAGAGAAGAGGGGCTGACAGGAACTCTGAAGGATGTGAGAAGAGCATCTGGGCTCCCAGGGAGGTAGAAGCAGGCACAGACAAGAAAGGAGGGCTGAAGTTGGCCTCTGTCCCTGCTTTGGCTATACATAATGGGGACGGGACTGGTCAGTGATCTGATGGAGGAGGAGAAACTGAGGCCAGATGACTCATGCTCTAGTGTCATCTGTCATCTCTCTTTAGATGTGTTTCTAGTCTCTTAACTCTCCCTTTGGATTTATCTGCTTTTTCGGGTTGGAGGGAGCATTCTGGAGATGCAGTCCTTTTCTGGCATAGATGGCAAGGGTATGCTCCAAGGAGGCCAATTTCAATGGCCAGGGCCAGGTGACCAGCTACTGAGTCTCAGTTTGGGAGCAGGGCTGAGGCTTCTTAACTCCTAGTCTAGTACTCCTTCTAAGGATGTCTGCCCACTCAAGATGAAAGTCTGGGGTATATCCTTGCTATGTGCGCACTGCTCACCTCACATGCTCTCTACTCACAGAACCTTGCACAAAGTGTTGCCTGGGTGGGTCAGCAGGGGAAAAGCCTGCAGAGAAAAGGTCAGAGGGCCCAAGTCTCTATTCTAAGAGGATTCCAAGAGGAATCTGGCAGACTCATTAAGGAGATTTGCCCATAGGAAACAGCTGGGTAGGTTGCTTGAGAAACAAAAAGGGGAGGGAGGAGAAGGAGAGTGTGTCTGCTCTGGGCCCCAAAGTCTCAGGAGCTTTCCTTCAGTTTCTGCTATGCTACAGGAAACTTAATGAAGTCATCAGGAAGGAAGCAGAGGAAAGGGCAGCATGGCAAACAGCAGGCAACTCGAGCTCATTAGCTCCAAACTGGACCAGACCCTCTTTGCTCCCCTGTGCCAAGGGAACAAATATGAGCAGAGCTGAGTAAGGCCACGGTGAGTGCCTCAGAGCCTCGAGACACTGCTCCTGTAACCCTCTCCGGCTCCTCACAGATTGCTCTCTTTGTAACCATTGGCTCTCAGTACTTCCTCCACATCAACTTAAAGACTTCCCAACCATCCCATAAAAATGCTCTACTTGCTATCTCTTTACACTAATGGTTTCTGTGTTCCAAACTAACTCATCCCAGAGTGTGTCTTCCTGACCCTGTGGAAGTCCAAAATCCTGAGGAATGTCATGTCAGGACCAGAGTTGGGCTGTGTGTAGCACAAGACAAACAATCTAAAATGCAGTGCCTTCACCACACACTTGGCATGGGGTAAGTAAAAGCGGAGCTGATGCAAGTTCAGCCCCAGCAGGGGGAGGTCTGAGGACATGGGAGTGGGTACAGAGGCCTGCATGTCCTGATCTCCGTCCCCAGCCAGGATGTTTGTGTAAATCAAGCAGGTAGGGTGACAGGACCACAGGGAGGCTAAGCTTTTCTTGAGAACAGCTCAGAGCACAGGGCAGGAAAGGGAGCATCAACAGGGTGACCTCTGTGGAGACACTGACCGGGAGGTGAAGTAGGAGGCAGAGCAAATGCTCATGGCTCCACGTGGCCAAGGGTGGGGCCTGCAGGAAGCTGACTGATTGGAAAGTAGGGAGTGGAGACTGAAGAACTAGACTGGGAGGGCACTCGGACCAGGGGCCAGTTAGGAGTTTAGGAAGAAGTGATTCTATAAGAAGGGGAAGAATCAATTACTCTCATTAGTTGCCCTGAGGACAGGTTAAGGAATAATGAGTCAGAGCTGCCCCTGGGAACACACATCAAACCCCAGGCCCAGCTGGAGCTGTGCAAGGGCTGTCTCCATGGCTGCAGAGGAGAAGTAGACAATGCCATCTCGAAGGGCATCTTATCTTACTGCCTGGTGTGGTGAGGGAGGGAAGTTGCATACCCCATCCCAGCAGACCCCTCAAGTCTTGTTTTATCTGTCCTTAGCAAACTGCAGTTGTTCCCTAGAGGCCCATCTGCACAGTAGAACCCATTGGCTGGGAGCGGGCCCCTAAGACATAAGACACAGGCAGAGGCGGCCATGAGGCACTCACCAGCTCTTTGAAGAAGGCAGCTTCCTTGTGCTGCTCTGAGTAGCGCTCATACTGGTCCAGGCCATCCTGCAGCTTCAGAGTGAGTGTGTCATAGTTGGCTCTCACCACCTCCAGCACCTGGGGGACATCAAAGGCCAGGCAGGGCTCAGGCTATGCAAATCCCACATCCCTTAGCCCTATCCTGCTGATCTACTGGGTTGGGTTTGGTCTGTGACAACACCCCCAAGAAACCTTGCTCACTTCTTATCCCCCAGAAAACAGCCTGGCTATAGGGAGCAATCCCTCAGGTTTCTAGGACCACTTTTATTTATTTATTTTTTTTGAGAGAGTCTCACTGTTGCCCAGGGTGGAGTGCAGTGGCGTGATCTCAATTCATTGCAACCTCTGCCTCCCAGGTTCAAGCAATTCTCTTGCCTCAGCCTCCTGACTAGGTGGGACTACAGGCGCACACTACCACACCTGGATAATTTTTGTATGTTTTAGTAGAGACAGGGTTTCACCATGTTGGCCAGGCTGGTTTTTTTTTTTTGACATGGAGTTTCACTCTTTGTTGCCCAAGCTGGAGTGCAGTAGTGCAATCTCAGCTCACTACAACCTCCGCCTCCTGGGTTCAAGCGATTCGCCTGTCTCAACTTCCCGAGTAGCTGGTATTACGGGCGCCCACCACCATGCCCGGCTAATTTTTGTATTTTTAGTAGAGACAGGGTTCACCATGTTGGTCAGGCTGGTCTCAAACTCCTGACCTCAAGTGATCCACCCACCTTTGCCTCCCAAAGTGCTAGGATTACAGGCATGAGCCACTGTGCCCGGTCAAATTTCTAATTATTATTTTTTTATTTTTTGAGACAGAGTCTCACACTGTTGCCCAGGCTGGAGTGCAGTAGTGCAATCTCGGCTCATTTCAACCTCTGCCTCCTGGGTTCAAGCAATTCTCATGCCTCTCAGCCTCCCAAGCAGCTGGGATTACAGGCGCGTGCCACCGTAGCTGGCTAATTTTTGTATTTTTAGTAGAGACGGGTTTCTCCATGTTGGGCAAGCTGGTCTCGAACTCCTGATCTCAGCAGATTCACCCACCTTGGCCTCCAAAAATGCTGGGATTACAGGCATGAACCACTGCACGCAGCCTGACTTTCTAATCTCTTCTATTCCCTGCCTTTCCTGACCAGCCCAGCCTGGCCACAAAGTCTGTTTACTCTGAGTATGGTAAAAGAACATGAGAAGAGGTTACAGCACAGTGAGCATCTCAGTTAACCAGTACCCCTGACACCACAAATGTGCTCTCAGTCTTATCCTGAAGCTTTCCCTGGCCAGGTTGTCAAAGTTGTTGAGTAAGATTTTGCCAGTGTCTCTTTCCTTCTCCCGTTCTGGGAACCACATTTCTTCAGTCTTGGGATGTTCCTCAGCACCATCTGCTACTTGTTTTCATTGCTCAGTGCCAACTCAGTCTTCTTATCCAGTGCCTGGATTGAACTTTTGGGCATCCCAGCCTTTAGGTATAAGGTACACTTTCAAGACTCAGCTAGAGCCTTTGTTTTCAGGGGTTTCTCTCACACAAAATCTGACTTTCTATGGGGGAGGATTCAGACTTCCACTGACTCCAGGAACCTTGAATATCTGTGGTTGTAGAAGGAAGGGACTGTTCACAGACAGGCCAGATGTGACTTCAGCTTATGAGATCATGAATTGAAGGCAAGGACAGTCAGGGGGAGAGGCACTACACATCAAATCAGAAGAAGTGAGCTAAGAAGAAAGGGGAGAGCAGGAGAGGGAATGATCGTTCACTCTGGTCATCTGAGTGAAGTTGATTTGACCTGGAGGAAAGTCTATGGCATCATAGAGAGCTCCCTGCTCAGTACGGAGCTTGGAGGAGAAAGTGGGTGACAAGGAACACACAGTGCTGATAGAAGGGAGTGGGGGGCTGGGAAGAGGAAATAAGCCAGAGTCAGCACGGAGGACAGGCTCCTGAGGGGCCCAAAGGCACCTTTGCACTGTTCCCTGCAGCAGTCCAAATTTATGCCAGGCAGCCTTCACTTGGTAGCAAACACTCTCCCTGCCAAAAATTCCCAAAGAGAGAGAAGGGCTGGAGGGCACAGGGAAGGCTTGTGTCCCTATGGGAGAGTTACCGAGTTCGGGTTTGGAGGGAAGGATCAGCTAGGACAAAGGTCCGGCCCAGCTTTCTTCCCTTCAGACACTCAGCTGCATAAGCTCATTTTGCCCAGTGTTTCCCACAGACAGTAGTATAGGCTGGTTCCTGCTTCTCTTTTCCATTTGTCAGTTCTACAGGCAGGAGGACTAGTACCCAGCAACTGCAGTCACCCACAAAGTAATCTGGTCCTCTCATGCACGTGGGCTGTACTCGTGGCTAGAATATCCGCAGCCAAGGTCTTGGCTCAGAAGTGAATGGCTCAAGCCCAGAAAAAGGCAAAATTCCTCCAAGATGGAATCAGCCCCTAGGAACCAGGCAGAATAGAATAATACATGTTTTCCTATGCCCTGAAATCTGGGGAGCCTCAGCAATGCCTAAGACCTAGCGACTTGGGCTCAGCCTTCCCTGAGGGGTTTCAGGTGCCAAAGGACAAACATGCTAAAGCCAATTTCTGCAAAAAAGGTACTGCATATGAACAGATGGCTGTACCTTATGACTATATCCTGACAGCCTCAGGCTGCAGGTAAGGTAAGGCTGCTTTGATCACCTGGACTTTCTCCTCTTGCCAAGGCAGGGTAAAAGGTCTAAGGTCTCATTTAGAAGAGTGATTTCTTCCTATTCCAATAAAGCTGGCTTTTGCCAGCAAGGTTTAGTTTAGGTTGTTACAGGGAGATGAGAGCAGAGAAGGCCCCTGAGCTACTAGCTCCTTGGAAGAAAACCAGAAGCAGCTGGACATGGTGGCTCATGCCTGTAATCCCAGCACTTTGGGAGGCCAAGGCAGGCAGATCACCTGAGGTCAGGAGTTCGAGACCAGCTTGGCCAACATGATGAAACCCTGTCTGTACTAAAAATACAAACATTAGTGGTGGTGCGCACCTGCAATCCTAGCAACTCGAGAGGCTGAGGCAGGAGAATGGCTTGAACCCAGGAGGCAGAGGATGCTGTAAGCCACGATGGCACCACTGCACTCCTGCCTGGTGTCAGAGTGAGACCCTGTCTCAAGAAAACCAGAAGCCTGGCTGGATTTATGGTGCACATGATCTCAGCTCTCCTCTTGTCCAGACACTGCCTGATGCTACCTACCCCTTTCCCTGGCCCTTTCTTGTCGGCTTACTTCCTTCCTTTCTTCCTCTTATACCCAAGGAAAGTTACCTGTCAGTTCATCTAGTCTCTGCTGTCTCCTGCCCTTGTCAATTTTCTTTTACTCCCAAGGAAAAAGACATTCTAGGCTCAGGTCTGGGCCCCAGCCCATCCAAGACTTCAGAACACTAGCATGTACTTGCCTAGCCTGGGACTTTGCTTTCTGTGCTTCAGACTTAAGGCACATATCTCATTTGAGTTTCAGCACTGGCCTGGGACATGGCGAGGGCCACACTTAGGCAGAGTGCCATCTCCCAGAGCCCCTGCCTAAAGGCCTGAGGCTTTACCACAATTTGCAGCCTAAGTATCTGCTTCCTGGGAATGCTAAAGGTCCCTCTCAGGTTGAAATCCCTTTCCAATCCATCAGGTAACAGTCTACGCCCCTGTAAGCACAAGGCTACCTTCTTTCATCAGCTGTTGGGCTTGTGAGCTTCCTAGAATCATGGCGACCACCTCAGCTCAAGGTAGCTTCAAAGCCAGTAAGTCACCTGCAGGTCACATGCTCTCCAAAGAATCCTCACACCACCACCTATGACCCTCAGGAGACCGACACCTGGGTCCTGGCAAGAGCCTGATAGAAAGTTAACTGAGCTGGCCGGGTACAGTGGCTCATTCCTGTAATCCCAGCACTCTGGGAGATCAAGGCAGGCAGATCACTTGAAGTCAGGAGTTCGAGACCAGCCTGGCCAAGATGGCAAAACCCCATCTCTACTAAAAATACAAAAATTAGCCAGGTGTGGTAAGTGGGCACCTGTAATTCCAGCTATTCAGGAGGCTGAGGCAGGAGAATCGCTTGAACCTGGGAGGCAGAGGCTACCTTCACAGTCCAGGAGGTGCCTGCCTATTTCAAACAGTCCCAAAGCTCTATGTGCATAAGTGATTCTTCACCACAAAGGAACATCATCTGGATTCAAGTGGAAGACAAGGGACACATAAATGGGCTCAGTTTCAAAGATCTCATGCCCTCTTCTTTGCCTTAAAACACTTTGCCTCAACTCAGGGGAGGGAAAAACAAAGTGGGCAACATTTGGGAGGGCCTAAACATCTGCCCCTGAAGTCTCTGGAGGTAAGGGGCCTAAGAGGACAGCAAAGTCATTAAGAACATAGGCTTGAAGTCACAGACTGAAGTTTTAGTCCCCAATCAACCACTAATTAGCAACATGAATTTATACAAGCTTCCTAATCTCTTTGAGCCTCAGTTTTCAGTATCTATAAAATTAAGACAACATCATCTACATCTTACAAGGCTGATGTGAGGATAACATGAGCTAACGACTGTACAATGCCTGGCACATAATCAATAGTCAATAATAGCTACTTATTTTATAATGAAGCCTTTCTAGTGGCAAGGGATATTTGGAAGTTCTGGCTGTCTCTAGATAGTTCTAACCGTAAGCCAGGAGCTAGGACCTCATACATCTTCATTCAGCCTATGCAGATTCTGGTGAAGAAGAAATAACATCGTCTATTCTTTTTCTTCCCCCCAAGACCGAGTGTTGCTCTGTCACCCAGGATGGAGTGCAGTGGTGCAATCTCAGCTCACTGCAACCTCCGCCTCCCAGGTTCAAGCAGCCTCCTTGGGACTACAGGCGCGCATCACCATGCCCAGCTAATTTTTTTGTTATTTTTAGTAGATAATGGGTTTCACTATGTTAGCCAGGCTGGTCTCAAACTCCTGACCTTGTGATCTGCCTGCCTTGGCCTCCCAAAGTGCTGGGATTACAGGCGTGAGCCACTGCACCCAGCCAACATTGTCTATTCAACGTGAAAGCAAGCCTCCCACAATGACCTCACCATCTTTAGTGTAACTAGCAACGCATCAGCCAAAACTCAGAGAATAGCCGGTATAACTTTGGTAGTGCAAAGTGACACAGGTTATACTGAAGAAAAACTAAGCAGAGAGGCCTGGTTTTGCATGATGCAGGTTGTGAGGCTGTTGGCCACATTAGGATCAGGATGTCTTCAAGACAGGAAGCAGATGAGATTCCAGTGCACAAAGTTAGTTCAAAATTGCTGACTAAGTTTCAGACACATACACACCCTAGCACACGTAATATGCATTCCTCACAGACTGTTTGGTAATCTGTGCTTCATTTATTTCAGCAAGGCCTTTGAAACACAAAATAATTCTAGCCTGAAGGTAGCAGCAGCAAAACAAAAATCACCAACATGGAAAAGTTCCTGGCAATGGCTATTCAGTCTCAACGCCAGAGGGCTTTACCCTGTGCCTGAAAAATTACTCAGTTTCAAATCTTTGTTGACCTGAATTCCCAGCAGAATAACAGTGAGAGGACAACTAAGTAATAGGATGTGACCTGACAGCAAACTTGTGTTCATTACTTTCTTCCCAATTTAAGCTGACATTGACAGTTTAACGTGTTTGGGGAAAACATGTGAGGCTGCCAACAGCCCTCTCCCAATCAGGGCAACATGTATGGTCTTTCCTAGGGGCCAGGCTGCCAGATGAGGATGAGACCACAAGATACCAACAGAAAAGCTTACAGAGATTACAGACTTTTTTTTTGAGACAGAGTTTCGCTCTTGTTGCCTAGGCTGGAGTGCAATGGCTCGATCTTAGCTCACCACAACCTCTGCCTTCCAGGCTCAAGTGATTCTCCTGCCTCCCCAGTAGCTGGGATTATAGGCATGTGCCACCACACAGGGCTAATATTGTATTTTTAGTAGAGATAGGGTTTCTCCAGGTTGGTCAGGCTGGTCTTGAACTTGTGACCTGAGATGATCCGCCCGCCTCAGCCTCCCAAAGTGTTGAGATTATAGGTATGAGCCACCGCACCCAGGCCAGAGACTTCTTACAGAATAGGAAATGAACATGGAACCTAAGAGGATGGTAGTGGGGGGTAAAGAGGCTACGACATCAGAAACCTGGGTTCAAATTTTGGCGCCATCATTGACTTTGACCTGGGTTTTAGTCTTCTTAATGGTGAAATAGTCATAGTACTACCTTCTTACAATATTATGAAGATTAGAGACAGTATACAAAATACATATAAAAAATAAATGATAGAGTCTAAGCAAATAGAAGGTGCCAAATGGATGAAGGCTATTGAGTTGGAAACAAATAGGAAACATGGAAATAGAAAAATGGAAGTATCTGATGTGAGTGAGGGGAAAAAATTAAGGGGAACAAAGAAAAAGTGTCTGATGTATTCAATAAGATGAATCAGCTGGAGGGTCTGGAGTTATTACTAGCATCTGAGGATAGCGATATGGAAGACAATCATATATCTTTTTTTGTTTTTATTTTTTTGTTATTATTTTTTTCTTTTTTTTTTTTGTATTTTTAGTAGAGACGGGGTTTCACCATGTTGACCAGGATGGTCTCGATCTCTTGACCTCGTGATCCACCCGCCTCGGCCTCCCAAAGTGCTGGGATTACAGGCGTGAGCCACCGCGCCCGGCCTTTGTTTTTATTTTTTAGAGACGAAGTCTCACTCTGTCACCCAGGCTGGAGTGCAGTGGCATAATCTTGATTCACTGCAACCTCCGCTTCCTGCGTTCAAGCGGTTCTCCTGCCTCAGGCTCCCAAGTATCTGGAATTACAGGTGCCCACCATCACGCCTGGCTAATTTTTGTATTTTTAGTAGAGATCGGGTTTCACCATGTTGGCCAGGCTGGTCTCGAACTCCTGACCTCATGTGATCCATCTGCCTCAGCCTCTCAAAATGTTGGGATCACAGACATGAGCCACCATGCCCAGCTATCATACCTCTTTTTGGCCAAATGCTACTACATGTACAGAACCATAGAAATAATAGTTCTGGGCCAGGTACAGTGGCTCACACCTGTAATCCCAGCACTTTGGGAGGCCAAGGTGGGAAGCCAGGAGTTCAAGACTAGCCTGGGTAACAGAGTGAGACTCCATCTCTGTTTCATTTTTATTTTTCTGAGACAAGGTCTCACTCTGTCACCCAGGCTGGAGTACAGTGGCATGATCACTGCAGCTTCAACCTTTTGGGCTCAAGTGATTCTCCCACTTCAGCCTCCCAAAGTGCTGGAATCACAGGTGTGACAATATATACAACAAAAATATACATATTATATACAAAGAAAAAAGTAATACTTTTGGGAGGAACCTTTGAAATCACTTACCTAGTTCATGGCCCTCATTTCACAGAAGGAGAAATAAATGTCCAGAAAGATTGTAAATTGCCCAAAGTCAGAAAACTGGGATTGTATACCAGAATTTTCTCTCAATCCAGCACTCTTCCTATACTAGCAGGCTGGTCTAACCTGGGGCACATTCTTGGATTTACAGGCTAAACTTCGTCTTCAGAGACCAAAGATTCAAGGAATTCAAACTTGCTTCTCCTAAGAAGTTTGGAAGTATGATTTGTGGAGAGCTAAGAAAGTAAACTGGTGAAGGCTTGATTTTTGCTGTTTGAGCTTTAATGACTACCCAGCTTCTTAGGACTCCAGGGTTTGACAATTTCCAAAACTAGCAGTGGAACACCGTGCTCAACCCTGCTGATAGTTGGTGTAAACCAACAAAATTTTATAGACCACTCCAAACTCATTATCAGCAATATCTGATTTTGGCACTATTTTGATTACTCAATACTCCTGTTGAAGCTTGAAATTCAAAGGTCTTCAATTAGGCTTCCATTGATCTTCAAATGGGCTTTTTAGGTCTCTGCCATCCTGTGGTCTTCAGGCTTGGGATAGGGTATTGAAAGGATTCAACAAATCCTTCTACAATGAATGCTCCCATCTCAAGGCCAATCTCTATTTTCCCAAAGAGACTGTCATTATTCTGTTCCACTTCTATGCAGTTCTGTTTTAACCCTGTCTAACTCCTAATCATAAAAAAATTAATCTCTGGATGACTTGAGACAGATACAGGAGTTAAAATGGAATCAGGAGGAAAAAAAAGATAAAAAGGCTTTTTTTTTTTTTTTTTGAGATGGAGTTTCGCTCTTGTTACCCAGGCTGGAGTGCAATGGCGCCATCTCGGCTCACCGCAACCTCCGCCTCCTGGGTTCAAGCAATTCTCCTGCCTCAGCCTCCCGAGTAGCTGGGACTACAGGCACACACCACCATGCCCAGCTAATTTTTGTATTTTTAGTAGAGAAGGGGTTTCACCATGTTGACCAGGATGGTCTCGATCTCTTGACCTCGTGATCCACCCGCCTCGGCCTCCCAAAGTGCTGGGATTACAGGTGTGAGCCACTGCGCCCGGCAAAAAGGCTTTTTATAGGATTTTCATAATTTCCATCTATCTGTCTCACTTGATTCTTGACCATTGTTCTAGTTCAGCTGTCTACTTACTAGAGAACATGATTTTTTGAACCCATTTCTTCCACAAAGCAGGAAAGGACAGCCTGAGTTATCAAACTCTGAAAACACAAACAAGAGCATCACCAGGTGTAAGTCCAGACACTGCCCCTGCTTCTCCTTCCCACAGTGTGGAGGGGGCTGGGCAGGCACTCTTTTATTCTGCAAGCTGATAATGGAGAAATAATGAGTTTGGTCCATGGCAAGTTGGGTAATGGAATTTACTTCTCATGAAGGTTTAGTATTTGGGACACATCTATCCTGGTGCCCTCAGAATCAAGAAGCAAGAAGTCTCTGACCACAAAACAGGTATACAGAAAAAAAAGGACTGAAAATCAGGTTTGCTCCCATGCCACCTTTCTAAACTGTTCACTGGTCTGACCTTTTTGACCTCCTGGTCCTAGCCTGTCTTATCCCTAAAAGAAATAGTGCTGGGCCAGGTGCGGTGGCTCATTCCTGTAACACAAGCACTTTGGAAGGCCAAGGCAGGCAGATCACTTGAGGTCAGGAGTTTAAAACCAGTCTGGCCAACATGGTGAAATGCCATCTCTACTAAAAATACAAAAATTAGCCAGGTGTGGTAGTGTGCACCTGTAATCCCAGCTGCTTGGGAGGCTGAGGCACAGGAATTGCTTAAACCCGGTAGATGAAGGTTACAATGAGCCAAGATCATGCATGGCAACAGAGTGAGACTCTACTTCAAAATAAATAAATATATAAAACAAACAGTGCTGAGCGTACCTTAGGCCTTCAATAATGGTCACTGGCAAATAGACTGCTAGAGGGGAGAGGAAGGTCCAAGCAGCTGCAGGCAATTTTTAAAGGTAAATACACACTGAAGTCTCCCTCTCATCATCCGTGGAGAGACAACATTAACAAGTTAAATACACCATTTGTCAGCCAGAAAGGCTGAAGTCATTTTCTTTCTAATACCCAGCAAATTTCCTCAAACTTAAAGGAAGACACCTCTTCCTACAAAAACGAGAATGACTTACTCAAGGCATTGCCTAATCCTCTTCTCTAGATTTGTTATTGGGTCTAAAATGCTCTATAAACTTGGGCAAGAGACTAAAAGAGAAATGGAAGGTCTTACCTTTTATTTCCTCTGAAAAGACTAAATTTAGCCTCCCACTCTTCCTCTATTTTCCTAAAACCACACCTTTCCTAGAACTGGTTATATGTCTCCTAATGAGGAATAGCCCTCTTTTCTCCCAGAAGCAATAAAGGTCCGTCCTTGCAATTTCACCAGCCTAAGCACAGCCTCTCAATGGCATTCTAACAATTATGTTAAGTGGTTAGTCAGATGCCGGACAGCTTAGAAGAGGGATTCTGATGAGGGAGAAGCAAAAGCCAATTCGTCTTTCCCTAAAATCCATATTCTTCCAAATTCAAGATTAAAGCTAAACAAGATGCACAGCACTATGAAGATGCTCTCAAAGATCTTGGCAGGTCCCTGTTGGGTCTAGTGGCACCTGGGTGCTGAAAAGTTCCAATTAGTAGCCAGTGATAATCAAGACAGCATAGTGGTTAAGAGCATACATAGCTCCAGAGTCAGCCTGCCTGGACTCATAGCCTAACCTCACCAGTCAGCAGCAGGGTGGAGCTGGGTAAGCCTATTTCTTCATCTTTACAGTGGGAATACTAATAACTTTGTCATATACAGCTGGTTCTGAGGACTAAATAAGACAACGTATTGAAAGCTTTCTGTGCTTGGCACACAGAAAGCACTTAAAAACTGTAGCTGTTACTATTATTTTCTTTCGCCTTGATATGACCCTATGAACAACTATTTTTTACAGCCTGAAATTAGGAGAAGTAACTTATTTCCATAGCTTCCCTTTCAATCCCTTCCGTAAATAAAAAAAATTCCTCTCGTCCGTCCCCACCCTTTCTGGAAGATAATTGCATTCTATAGGTTTCCCAGTGAGGGATTTCCTGTGGAGTAAAGAATATACTGCTTTAGGGTTGGTGCAGTAGCAGGTGGAGGCAGGCAGAGTGGCAGGCCCTCTCCTAGAGAAACAACGTGCCATTACTACTGATTTCCTCACTGAAATCTGTCATAGCTAGATGCTTAGCACTCTGAAGTAGACTCGGTGTGACATTATGGATTTTCATAGTGCCTAACAGAGTCCTAAGAAACAACAAACAGTCAACATGTTTGCAGACTAATTTAGTAACACAGGCCCAACCAAAAAAGAAAGGAATCTCTCATCAAGGTCACATGGTAAGATTAGAGTTAGACCCTGATGTACCTTCAGTATTGTTCTCAGTACTCTGACAGGCTTCGAAAGCCCTTAGAGCCAAGTCTTACCTTTATGGAGCTAACATGCAAATTGAGGAATCAAGATAAACCATCATCAATAAGCTCACCCACAAATGTGAGGACACAGAGGGTTGAGCCAGTAGCCCTAAGTATGGTTTGGAGTCAGCTGCTTAACTGACCAGTGAATGGGCAGGTAAATTGAGATGAGATAGTGTCACACCTTCTAAGACTGGGAAAATAAGGAACCCAAGGTTTCTTCCCTTTTGTTTATCACCTCTTCCTCTTTTCGTTACTGTGGTAGCTAATTCTGAGTGCAAAATTCTCCACTAGCGTATCAGGGCCCCTGAGACAGCAGCTTACAGGAAGGACCAACCATTAGCTTGGACAAATCTGTGACTGGCATTGACAGCTTAGACTCTATCAGGCCAATCACCTGAAAGGCACATTCTTCAAGGCTCAGCCCTGACACTGAAAAAGATAAATCCTGTACAAAGGATGAGCAAAAGATGAAAAGAATGGGAAAGGATGTCACTTTACTCTAAAATATACAAGCTACAGCTATGGTTTCTCAGAAATTAGGTTTGATCCATTCTGAAATGTCCTTCTGAGGTGTGTTCAATGTAGTGATGGATTCCAACTGCATAAATTCAGCTCAGCTGTGCAGTTTACTTATTAGATAACTGTCCAAAACAATCTAAGCAGACAAACATGGTGATCTTTGAGCAGCCAGGTTCAAGGAGCTGCTGAGCCATTTTTAGCACTTGTTTGCATATAGCAACCAAAAGAATTGTATCTCCAACAAGGAAAACAATCAGATTCATGAGCTGAAATGCTAACTCGTACCCAGAGGAGACTGTTCAATTCCTTTACACGCTATCTGCTTACCCTTCTGGTCCATAGCCAGATGGAGGGTCTCAAAGAGGCATAGTGACCAAGCAGACAGTTAAAAGGATAAAATATTAGAGACCCAAAAGCTTCAGGTTCAAATGCTCCTTACTGTTTTGAGAGACTTGTAAATGATCAATGTTAGTTAAGGCTGGAACTTGGACCCAAGAATAGATGGAAAATAAATGGGGAAAGAGAGTATCAGAAACGTTTTAGTAAATTATCTTAAAAAGGACATAAAAATGCTCACTAGATACACCATTTCCAGTATCCACTTGAGACTTACCTCTGTAGTAACTGAGAAAAGAGAAGGAAAGAAAGAGAATGAAGCAGGAGAAGAGTCTCTGAAAAATATGTGAAATTAAAAAAATTCAGTTGAGTAAACTCAGAGTATACAGTATTTTTTTTTATTTTGTTTATTGAGTATGCAGTATTTTAAAGTAGTTCAGAATCTCCACTTGCAGTCATGATAGAGTGAGAACTGGGAAACAATTCTTGTCAGATACTGAATAACAGGCAGTGCAGGATAGGAATCCTAAGAGAAGGAAAACAAGGGGAACTTGAAGGTCCTGCTGAGCTAAGGAGACATATCAGAGTTTGGGAAGGCAGATTATCAAAGAGGAGAGAGACAGTCTGAGAAAGACCTTCAGAAATTTACACAGTGTTTCCACTGAATTTGTTCCTAAATATTAATAATATGGATTGCATATGTTGGGTCTGACTCAACTAGGGCAGACAAAAAAAAAAAAAAAAAAAAAAAAAACCCAACTGAGAATTTGTAAGCTGAACAATTCTCAAAGAGTTCACACAGGGCTGGGAGATGTTTGAATTTTAACTAACCAGAATGAAGAGTACTTGTTGAATACCTAGGGCATTCAAAGGAGATGCCAGAATAGTTACACATTAGTGGTGGCACTAACCCAGCCCTAGAGTAAAGTCTACTTTAAACTTACCCAAATGAAGCTTTCAAAAATGTGTCAGAAGGACTGTACTGCTCCATAAATATTTTACCTGCCTTCCTGAATAAAGTCCAACACAATTTAAAGAATGGCAACAAAATCTAGCACCCAACTTCAATAAAAATCACCAGACATATCAAGAAGCAGAAAAATGTGACTATAACCAAGAGAAACAGCAGTCAATAGAAACAGACCCAGAAATGAGGGAGATGATGAAGTTAGCAACAAGGACATTTAAGGATCTATTATTTTAAAGACCCATTATAAAGAGAAAAATGGTAGATATAAGGCACATAATAATAAAACTAGTGTTAAAGGAAGAATAGTAAAAGCAGCCAGAGAAAAAAAGATACATTATATACAGAGGAACAAAGATAAGAATTCATATTTCTTTTTTTTTCTTTTTTTAACGAAAAACCAGGGGAAAGCGCGAATGCAGTCCCCCACTACCACAAATTATGCAGTCGAGTTTCCCACATTTGGGGAAATCGCAGGGGTCAGCACATCTGGAGTGCAATGGATAAGCCTCACCCTGGGAAAACCACCTTCGTGATCATGGTATCTCCCCTGCCAGATAAGTATAAGAATTCATATTTCTTGCCAGAAAGTATGTAAGCCAGAATACAATGTAATAATAATATTTGTTCTGACAGGAAAAAAAATAGTTAATGTAGAATCCTATGTCCAGCAAAAAACATCATTCAGAAATGAGACTAAAATAAAGACCTTTTCAAACAATCTGAGATAATGTGTTGCCAAAAGTCCTGCACTACAAGAGATATTAAAAGATGTTCTTGGCTGGATGTGGTGGTTCACACCTATAATCCCAGCATTCTGGGAGGCCAAGGTCGGGGGGTGGATCATGAGGTCAGGAGTTCAAGACCAGCCTAGTCAACATGGCAAAAACCCGTCACTAAATACAAAAATTCGCCGGGCATAGTGGTACACACCTGTAATCCTAGCTACGTGGGAGGCTGAGGCAGAAGAACTACTTGAAGCCAGGAGGTGAAGGTTGCAGTGAGCTGAGATCATACCACTGCACTCCAGGCTGGGTGACAGAGCAAGACTCCATCTCAAAAAAAAAAGAAAAAAAAGATGTTCTCGGGCCGGGCACAGTGGCTCATGCCTGTAATCCTAGCACTTTGTGAGGCCGAGGTGGGTGGATCACCTGAGGTCAGGAGTTCAAGACTAGCCTGGCCATCAGGGTGAAACCCCATCTTAAAAAAAAAAAAAAAAAAAAAAAGATGTTCTTGTATCACCTGTATCTATAAATAATAATAAAGAGCACTAGAAATAGTAAATACATGGGTAAATAGAAATTATTTTTACACAAACTTATAAATGAGGAAGAAGATAATTGACTCTTTGAAGCAAAAAATAACAATAATGTACAGTGAAATTAAAACAACCCCAGAAGACAAATGTATGACAACAATAGTACCAATGAAAGAACAGGGCAATGGAAACATACTATTACAAGGTTTTTACATGTAACATGAAATAATATAGCATTATTTTGAAGGTACACTGTGGCCAGGTGCAGTGGCACACGCCTGAAATCCCAGCACTTTGGGAGGCCGAGACAGGCAGATCACTTGAGGTCAGAAATTCGAGACCAGCCTGGCCAACACGGTGAAACCCTGTCTCTCTAAAAATACAAAAATTAGCTGGCCGTGGTGGCGCATGCCTGTAATCCCAACTACTGGGGAGACTGAAGCAGGAAAATCTCTTGAACCTGGGAGCGGGAGGTTGTAGTGAGCCAAGATTACACCACTGCACTCCAGACTTGGCAAAAGGTCTGGAGTGCAGTGGTATAATCTTTTTGAGGTATAATTTTTTGAGACTCCATCTCAAAAAATTGAGATATATCTTTTTTTTTTTTTTTTAAGACAGGGTTTCACCATATTGGTCAGGCTGGTCTTGAACTCCCGACCTCAGGTTATCCGCCCACCTTGGCCTCCAAAGTGCTTGGATTACAGGCGTGAGCCACCACGCCCGGTCGAGATACATCATTTTTTGAGACTCCATCTCAAAAAATAATATAAAGGTACACCGTGATAAGTTAAAGATGTATATCATAAGCTTTACAGCAACCACTAAAAAATAAAAATAGGGCGTGGTAGCTCACACCTGTAATCCCAGCACTTTGGGAGGCTGAAGTGGTTGGATCACGAGGTCAGGATGTTCTTCAAGACCAGACTGGCCAACATGGTGAAACCCCATCTACTAAAAAATACAAAAATTAGCTGAGCATGGTGGCTCGTGCCTGTAATTCCAGCTACTTGGGAGGCTGAGGTAGGAGAATTGCTTGACCTGGGACCCACGAGGCGGAGGTTGCAGGGAGCCGAGATCACGCCACTGCACTCCAGCCTGGGCTACAGAGCGAGACTCCGTCAAAAAAAAAAAAGGGAGGAGGGATAACTTCGAGTAAAATGAAAGATGAGGAGGTCGCTGAGAGCTGGGAAGAGGCAGACAGCGGGCAGGAAATCCAAATCTCCTCCCAAAGTGCCCACTGTGATTCAGGACAACAGCCTTCCCGCAGGACCCCCTCCACAGATCCGTATCCTCAAGAGGCCTACCAGCAAAGGTGTGGTCAACAGCCCCAACTCCACCAGCAGGCCCGCCCTTCTGGTCAAGTCCCTAGCACAGCGGGAGGCCGAGTACCCCGAGGCCCAGAAGCAGATCCTGGGCAGCGCCAGCCCAGAGGAGGAGGAGGAGAAACCCATCCTCAACAGGCCAACCAGGATCTCCCAGCCCAAAGACAGCAGGCAGCCCAATAATGTGATCAGACAGCCTTTGGGTCCTGATGGGTCACAAGGCTTCAAACAGCTCAGATAAATGCAGGCAAGAAAAGATGCCGCAGTCGCCGCCTCCTGGGTCGTCTGTCATGGGTTGCGCTACCGCGGCAGACAGCTGGACTTGAGCAGAGAGGCTGACTTACTTGCACTGTGATCCCCCTTGCTCCGCCCACTGTGCCCTTGAACCCCAAGCACTGTGACCTCCCCCCTTCTCCTCCTTCCCACTGTGATTGGCATGTCGACAAGGGCTGTCCCAAGTCAATGGAAAGGGAAAGGGTGGGGGTTAGAGGAAGGCTGGGGGGACCCACCAAGGACTCAGAGTAGAGAGTCAGACAGTACAGTGTGCCACTTGGGGTAAAGCCAGTTCCAGCAATAACAGTTTATCATGGTCATTGATTTGGGATTTCAAAACACAAACGAGAACTCACACCCACCTACCCCCAAGTGCATGTCTTCATCACTTAAGAAGTAAGTTCCATTTGAAAATATCTTTTTTTCTTCCTATTTTTATTTGTTTATACAAATATCTGATTTGCAAGAAAAAGCGCATGGGAGGGGTTTTAGTGGTTTAATGAATTTTTAACTGAGAAAGGGTAGTTTGGTAGTCTACTTAAAAATGTTTCTGGGAAATTTCACTAGAAACATTAACCAGTAAGATTTTGGTGAGCTTAGCTTCTGTATTCCTACTGCCGGAATAGGAGCAGGGCTCTGCAGCCCCCAGGACAGACGAGCACCCCATGCCTATACCTCCCTCCCCGAGCTAAGTCCCAGGGCATCTGGGCCTTGCCTGGAGACTGGGCTAGCTCTATAGGCTCAGAGAGCCTGGGGAGGGTGCCAACCCCACCTCTAGTATTTTGGGAGACAGGGAAAGTGAACAGACTTCCCCTTCCCATACCTCTCAGGGTTCCCTACCAGTCAGGCTTACTACTTCTAGAAGAGAGCAGAGTGCCAGGGAGTGAGACTGCATCCCTGGGCTTAGCAGTGAAGGAGAGGAGACTTGTTTAGTATTTTGCCATCAGCACAAGGAAAACAAGGAGAGAGTCTAGCTCTGGGACTCTAAGCCTTCTGCCTTGTATGGTCAGAAGGTGGACAGGTCTTCCCACTGCAGCATGGCTTGAACTCTTAAGGGTCTGTAGTGCTCCATCTCCATTGCTGGTCTCAGCTCAGTAACTATACCTGGTACATTTCATGTGTGCAATCAGTACCTTGAAGGTAGAACATTCTGAATAAAGTTGGAAAAAGAACAGCTTTGCTTTGCAAAGATTGACAACAGACTGTTTTCTCAGAGGCCGAGGCTACCCATCACCCCTTTTTCCAGTGAGGGCCTGGAATGAAGACAGTTTCTCCTCTGTCCCTGGAGCCAGGGGTTTACTTTGGCTCCTTGAGGTAGAAGAGGCTAAGAGGGCAGCTGCCCAGAGCGGCTGTGTGTGGACCCGGCTTTTCTCGGGCTTCCTGATCCCTTCGATTGCACTGCGCCTTATCCCTCAGCCAGCCAGATGGCCTCCCCACTCCTGACCAGCAGATATGTTTCAGAGTGGTTGGTGTGGTTTTGTGATTAGGGCAGCATGTGTTGGCCAAGGTGGCAAGCTGAGTCTCACAGGCTCACTCCACCATTGGTTCCCTGTGGGAATCGTAGACCAGGCCCAGAAAGCCAAGCTCCACCATGTCCTCCCCTCCAGAGGAAGGGCCAGTTGCCAGCTGAGTTAGCAGCTAGTCCACAGCACAGCGTTCTACCTGTGTGAAGCCAGCCACTCCCTGTGAGCAAAGCTGGAACCAGAGCTTCAGTCAGTAAGAGGGAGGATTACCTTCAGGAGAAGGCAAGGAAGAAGTTGGCTGCTATCTTTATATTCCACTGCCCTAACCAAGTGTCCCCATTCTAAATATATGGTGTCCATCCCTCATGTAATAGTGGTTTTCTGCCCAAAGTGAGACTGTCCTTTCAATTGGACAAGGGTATAGAGGTAGTCCAGGTGGGAAGGCCAGAAGTGCTCGTTGCCCAGCCATTGGGACCACCTGTTCTTGCCCCACTACCCTCTAGTGGGGGCCAAAGTAAAGGGTGGCTGGTGGGTGTCTGTGGATTTAGGATGTGGCAGGGACTGGTCCTCCCACCTCCCTCTGGCCAAAGATGGGCTTAGCCCGCTGTATGCCTGTCAACCACCGAGCAGCAGTGATGCCCTGGGCTTCCCAAATGGAGAGGTGGCAGGCAATGTTTTTAAAAAGAAAGAAAACAGGAAACTGTATTGTGTTGGGGGAGGCGGGAGGGGAGATGAGGAAACGTTTGGATTTTGTGTGTGGGAGGGTATTTTTTTTGGGGTAGTTGTCTATAACCTTCCTAAGTGCTTTTTTTCCTTTTCTTTTTTAAAGTGAGTTGCAGGCTTTGGCTTGGAAAATCCCAGGGGGTTGGGGGGCAGAAACCTGAGGCTGCTGCCCCTTTATCTGCCTTCACAGTACTGTCCCCGTACCCCAGTTCCTTCCTGACCCCATGGGCCAGGCCTCAGACCTTCCAGCTAACCACTTCGCATGAACCACTACTCCGTTGTCAGCCTACAACCAAAGGAGCTGGGAGGTCCAGGCCTGGTGACCAGCCTTTCTCAGCCCACTCAATCAGGGTGCTCCCCACCTGCAGGCAGGAGGCAACACCCTATCTGCTACCATCAGCCCCTTCCAGATCCCACCCACCCTGCCCAGCCCTGCCATACCCTGCTGTGCACCATCTGGGGATGCCCTGCTCAGGAATGGGCTGGCAGAGCTGTACCCAGCCTCCTTGGTAAGCAGAGACTCAAGAAACCTCTGGGGTCCTGTTTTCAGGTCATATGATCCCAGGGGTACACACGGGCTCCTTGGGTGTCTGAACAGAAGGGGCCGCACCCCTGCAGTCTTACTCTGCTGGTGTAGCAGGCAGCTGCCCACTTCCACCCCATCCTGCACTGCCGGCTCCTGAGTCGGCAGATTCAGCATTTTATAAACTGTATTTTAAATACATGTTTTAAACTTGAAAAAAAAAAAAAAAAAAAAGGACCGCTAAAATGTCAATAGCGGATATAAAATGAAATCATTAAAAAAGAAAACAACAACAACAAAAAAAAACCACCTCAGTAAAACCGAAAGAAGGCAGAAAAAGATTAAAAAAAAAAAGAACAATGAGTGGATGGGAGAAATGAATGAGGGGGAAGCAAGATGGTAGTTTTTAAACTCAGTTATATTCATAAATAAGTTAAATGTAATACTCCAATTAAAAGGCAGAGACTTTCAGATTGGATATAAAATCAAGACCCAATTATACACGTTGCCTAAAAGAAACCCACCTAAATAATAAATAAATACCTAAAATATAAAGACACAGGTTGAAAGTAAAATGATAGAAAAAATACATGTTATACAAACACTAATTAAAAGAAAGTTGAGAGCCGGGCGCGGTGGCTCACGCCTGTAATCCTAGCACTTTGGGAGGCTGAGGCGGGCGGATCCCTTGAGGTCAGGAGTTCAAGACCAGCCTGACCAATATGGTGAAACCCCGTCTTTCAAAATAAAAATAAAAATAAAAATAAAAGAAAGTTGAACTGCTATATTAATATCTGACAAAGGAGACTTAAAAACCAGAAACAGTATCAGGAATATACAGCAACATTTTATATTGATAAAGAGGTCTATTCATTATGAAGACATAACAACCTCATACATATGTACATCTAATAACAGTTTCAAAACTTTGAATGAAGTAAAAATTGATAGGCCAAAGAAGAAACAGAAAAATCTATAGTTATAACTTGAAGGATTCCATACTACTTTCAGTAACTGGTAGAACAAATAGGTAACCCTAAACAATATGGGTTTGGACTGTGTGGGTCCACTTATATGCAAATTTAAAAATATACATATATATTAGAAAGGTTTTTGCAAATTGTGTACCTTAGAAATTTTGAAAAAATTGGTTGGGTGTGGTGGCTCATGCCAGTAAATCCCAGCACTTTGGGAGGCCTCAGAGATGAGAGGATTGCTTGAGCCTAGGTGTTTAAGACCAGCCTGGGCAACACAGTGGGACTCTGTCTCTTAAAAAAAAAAAAATAAAGTAGGCCGGGCATGGTGGCTCACGCCTGTAATCCTAGCACTTTGGGAGGCTGAGGTGGGTGGATCACCTGAGGTCAGGAGTTCAAGACCAGCCTGACCATCATGGTGAAACGCCATGTTTAAATAAAAATAAAAATTAAAAAAAAAGTAAAATTAAAAAGAAAACATTAAGTATCTCATGAACCCATACAATATACAGAGACTATTTTATCATCTACTACTATAAAATATACACAAATCTATTATAAAAAGTTAAAATTTGCCTGTTCACTCACCCCTCCTTTTCCCAACCCTTCTCTACTTGGCTGCTGTTTTAAAGTTTGCCCTTTCCCAAATTTGGATTTTTATTACAGATCTAAAGCTCTTTCAATTTTATACTGATTTTTTTTTTTTTTTTAAAGATGGGGTTTCACCATGATGGCCAGGCTGGTCTTGAACTCCTGACCTCAGGTGATCCACCCACCTCAACCTCCCAAAGTGCTAGGATTACAGGCGTGAGCCACCACACCCGGCCAATTTTATACTGATTAAATCAGTATGCAGTATTTGATTTTAAAAAAACGTTAAAATTTATCAAAACTCATATACACAAACACCATACATGGCACCATTTGCAGCTGAGAGAAATATAAACAAATGTAAAGAAGCAATAATAAATTATAAGTATAGTACCTACTGTACTATTGGAAATTTTTTTTTTTTTTTTTTTTTTGAGACAGAGTCTCACTCTGTCGCCCAGGCTAGAGTGCAGTGGTGTGATCTTGGCTCACTGCAGCCTCTATGTCCCAGGTTCAACTGATTCTCATACTTCAGCCTCCTGAGTAGCTGGGATTACAGGTGCACACCACCACTCCTGGCTAATTTTCATATTTTTAGTAGAGACGGGGTTTTACCATGTTGGCCAGGCTGGTCTCGAACTCCTGACCTCAGGTGATCTGCCCACCTCAGCCTCCCAAAGTGCTGGGATTACAAGTGTGAACACTGCACCTGGCCTTCCTATAATATTTTTATAGCCACCTCTTGTTGCTATTGTGGTGAGCTCAAGTGTGAGTATCCACTTAAAATGTCCCACGACGCTAACCATCTCCACATGAGCAGTTCCTCTCTCCAATAAACTGTGTATTGCAGTAAAAAGTGGTATCTCAGCTGGGCGCAGTGGCTCACGCCTGAAATCCTAGCACTTTGGGAGGCCGAGACAGGCAGATCACTTGAGGTCAGAAGTTCGAGACCAGCCTGGCAAACATGGTGAAACCCTGTCTCTCTAAAAACACAAAAATTAGCTGGCTGTGGCGGCACATGCTTGTAATGGCAACCTACGGGAGGCTGAGACAGGAGAATCACTTGAACCTGGGAGGTAGAGGTTGCAGTGAGCCAACAGAGTGCCATTGTACTTCAGGCTGGGCAACAAGAGCAAAACTCCATCTCAAAAAAAAAAAAAAAAAGAAGTCAAGATAACAGGACACTGTAGACAAAAGTACCCTATTCTGAAAAAAATTTCTGAAAAGGACATTTATTAGTAAGGAAGGAAAGTGACCACCAGGATTTTAGGCAGGAAGAGTAACCCTGTTTTGTGCAAATGCAATTGGGTTTATGATGAGTGTCCTTATCTATAAACCTTTAAGCCCTGAGTCTTGAAGGGAAAAGATAAAACACCTAGTTTTTATCTTGCTAGTCTTCTGGTTATATGACAAGAAGGTCTGGACAACAAAAGTCCTTTTACTGGATTGGTTCCATCAATTCTTTGTCTCTGAAGTCACAAAGTACCTTGTCAGTAAGGAACTTCCTTTTAAAGTTCTTTGGATACTGTACAATGCCCTTGGCCACCCAGGACCCCACAAATTCAGCACCCACCATGGGTGCCCCAAAGATGTCTCTAATTCAGCCTCTAAATCAGAGGGTCATAAGAACCTTTAAGGCTCATTACATATGGTACTCTATGCGAAGGATTGTCAGTGCTACAGAAGAAAAGCCAATTGGAGAGAATATCATGAAAATCTGCAAGGATTATAACCCTGAATGTTGTAATGCCATCATTACAGTGATGCCATCATTACATCATTACAGGTGCAGTGGCTCACACCTGTAATCCCAACACTTTGGGAGGTCAAGGTGGGAGGACTGCTGGCATCCAGGAGTTGAAGACCAGCCTGGGCAACATAGTGAGATCCTATCTCTATAAAAAATAAAAAATTAGCCGGGTGTGGTGGTCCCAGCTACTCAGGAGACTGAGGTGGGAGAATTGCTTGAGCCCAGGAGGTCAAGGCTACAGTGAGCAGTGATCACGCCAATGTGCTCCAGCCTGTGTGACAGAGTGAGACCACATCTCCAAAAAAACCCAAAAAGAAACGGCCGTGAAAGGCTAGGGGTGGTGTCTAATGCCTGTAATCTCAGCACTTTGGTAGGCTGAGGTGGGAGAATGGCTTGAGGCCAGGAGTTTGAGACCAGCCTCCAACCAGTGCCAGACAATAAGAAAGAAGACATAGAAGAAGCAGAGTCAGGAAACAAACTGACATTAGACAATCTGGATGAAGGGCTCCAATTATTCCAGACTGCTTTTGACTTCTTTTACTACATGGACCGTTCTATGATACAGGCAATAAAACTAAAGTAAATTGTGGAAAAAGATCGGTACCATATAGAAACATTTTCAGAGAAAAAAGCAAAAATGTTAGACAAAAATTATGGTGGATTTCCACAAAGTTAGTCATACCAAGTGTGCATGCTTCTCCTGTCTCTCCTTTCCACCTCCTCCACCTCTTTTGCCTCTGCCATCCTTAGAGAGCAAGACCAACCCCTTCCTGTCCTCCTTCTCCTCAGCCTACTCAACATGAAGATGATAATGATGAAGATCTTTATGATCCACTTCCAGTTAATGAATAGTAAATATATTTTCTCTTTCTTACGATTCTCTTAATAACATTTTCTTCCCTCTAGCTAACTTATATAATACATATATAAAATATGGGTTATGGCCGAGCGCAGTGGCTCATGTCTATAATCCCAGCACTTTGGGAGGCCAAGGCGGGTGGATCACCTAAGGTCAGGAGTTCAAGACCAGCCTGGCCAACATGGTGAAACCCATGTCTATTAAAAATGCAAAAATTAGCCAGGCATGGTGGTACGCGCCTGTAATCCCAGCTCCTTGGGAGACTGAGGCAGGAAAATGGCTTGAACCCAGGAGGTGGAGGTTGCAGTGAGCTAAGATCCTGCCATTGCATTCCAGCCTGGGGGATAAGAGCAAGACTTCGTCTCAAAAAAAAAAAAAAATGAATTAATGAACTGTTTGTTATCAGCAAAGCTTCTGGACCAGGCATGGTGGCTCACACCTATAATTCCAGCACTTTGGGAGGCTGAGGCAGGCAGATCATTTGAAGTCAGGAGTTTCAGACCAGCCTGGCCAACATGATGAAACCCCGTTTCTACTAAAAATACAAAAACTAGATGGGTGTGGTGTCAGGTGCCTGTAATTCCAGCTACTTGGGAAGCTGAGGCACAAGACTCACTTGAACCCGGGAGGCGGAGGTTGCAGTGAGCCAAAACTGTGCCACTGTACTCCAACCTGGGTGACAGAATGAGCCTCTGCCTCAAAAAAAAAAAAAAGAGGTAAAGCTTCTGCTCAATAGTAGGCAGTAAGTTTTTGAAGAGTCATGATATGCAAAATTTTAACTGCACAGGGGGCCAGTGCCTCTAACTTGGGTGTTTAAGGATCACCTGTAGACAGAAAATCAGTAAAGAGAGACTATATTTAAACACTACCAAGATACTTAATCTCTAAAAAGCATTTATAGAAAACTACTCAACAACAGCAGAATACATTCTTCTCAAATGCACAGAGTATTCAACAAAACAGACTGTACACTGGACCATAAAGCAAATCTCAATAAATTTAAAAGGATTATAATCACACTGAGTATATTTTTTGACCATCAGGGAATTAAATATGCAATTAGTACATCTTGAAAATCCCCAAATAATGGAAATGAGACACATTTCTAAATATCACAAGAGAAATGAAACAATATTTTGAAATGAATGAAAATGAAAACAGAACATACCAAAATTTGTGAGATGTTGCTAACACAGGAAAAACTTACAGCTCTAATATTTCATATTGGAAAATAAGAAAGATTTAAAATCAATGACCTAAATTTCTACCTTATGAAATTAGAAAAAAAGCAAATTAAATCAAAGCAAACAGAAGGAAATAATACAGATAACCATATAAATCAATGAAAAAGAAAAAATAACAGGCTGGGCATGGTGGCTCACACCTGTAATCCTAGCACCTTGAGAGGCTAAGGTGGGTGGATCACTTGAGCTCAGGAGTTTGAGAACAGCCTGGGCAACATGGCAAAACCCCGTCTCTACAAAAAATACAAAAATTAGCCAGGTGTGGTGGTGCAAGCCTGTAGTCCCAAATACTCAGGAGGCTGAAGCCAGAGAATCACTTGAGCCCAAGAAGTGGAGGTTGCAGTGAGCAGAGATTGCGCCACTGCACTCCAGCCTGGGTTAGAGAGTGAGATCCTGTCTTAAAAAGAAAAGAAAAGTCCGGGTGCGGTGGCTCATGCCTGTAATCCCAGCACTTTGGGAGACCGAGGTGGATGGATCACATAATCAGTCCATCCTGGCCAACATAGTGAAACCCCACCTCTATTAAAAACACAAAAATTAGCTGGGCATGATGGCACGTGCCTGTAATCCCAGCTATTTAGGAGGCTGACGCAGGAGAATTGCTTGAACCAGGGAGGCAGAAGTTGTAGTGAGCCAAGACTGTGCCACTGAACTCCAGCCTGGTGACAGAGCAAGACTCCGTCTCAAAAAAAAAAGAAAAGAAAAAGAACAGAAAACCAATGAAACTAAAAGCTAATTCTTTGAAAGATTAATAAAATTGATAAACCTCTAACCAGACTGATAAGGAACAAAAGAGAAAAGACACATTACTCATATCATGAATTAAGAAGGCATCACTATAAATCCTACAGGCATTTCAAGGAACAGGGAGACTTTTATGAACAAATTATGTGAATAAATTCAACAATAAATGAATAACTTCCTTGAAGACACAAATGAGTAAAACTGGCTCAAGAACAAGTAGTAAACCTGCCTATTCCTAAATCTATTAAAGAAACTCAACTAACAATTAAAATGTTTTCCACAGATGTATGCTGATATGTGCATTTTACTTTGAAACACATTTAAAAAAAAGCTGGATTGATGGATGGAGATCTATCCTATGAGTCATACATGTGATAAAGCCAGTATAGTAAAATGTAAATAACAGAATTTAGGTCAGGGTTATATGGATATTCACTACATAATTTTTTCCAACTTTACTATATGTTTGAAATTTTTCCTAATAAAATACTGGTATAACTTCTTCCCACAAAGAAAACTATAGGTCCAAATGGCTTCACTGGTTACTGCTACTAAACATGAAGCAAGAAATAAGACCGATCCTATACAAACTCTTTTTTTAAAATAGAGGAGGAAGGAATACTCCGCAATTCATTTTTTAAGGGCAGTATTACTCACAACCAAACAAAGACATCACAAGAAAACAATGAACTAATATCCCATCTATAAACACTGATACAAAAATAGCTAAAAAATATTAGCAGCTCAAATTCTGAAATATTTAAAATAAATACTATATCATGATCAAGAGGAGTTTATCTCAGATATATAAAGTTGGATTAATATTCAAAAATCACTTACCGGCTGGGCACAGTGGTTCACGCCTGTAATCCCAGCACTTTGGGAGGCCAAGGCGGGTAAATCACCTGAGGTCAGGAGTTCAAGATCAGCCTGGCCAACACAGTGAAACCCCGTCTATACTAAAAATAGGAGGAGGTTGCAGTGAGCTGAGATCACGCCACTAAACTCCAGCCTGAGGGACAGAGTGAGACACTGTCTCAAGACAAAAACAAAAACAAAAGTCAGTTACCATATTAACACAATAAAGGAGAAAATCCACATGATCATCTCAACTACTGCAGAAAAGGCACTGGCAAAATGCCACATCCAATCATAATAAAACCTCTCAGCAAATCTGGTATAGAAGGGAACTTCCTCAACCTAATATTCATAGGGAATCTATGAATACTCACAGCTAAGTTACTACCTAATGGTGAAAGACCAAATGTTTTCCTCTTAAGATCTGGCAAGGACATCTATCTATTCTCACTAGTTCAATAGTATGCTGGTGATCCTAGCCAGTACAATAAGACAAGAAAAGGAAATCAAAGGCATATAGATTTGGGGAAAAAAAAAAAAGTAAACCTAACTTTATTTATACACAACATGATTATGAGCACAGAACATTTTAAAGAGTCTAACTACTAATGGTCAGGTGAGGTGGCTCACACCTGTAATCCCAGCACTTTGGTAAGCAGAGGCAGGCAGATTGCTTGAGCCCACGAGTTTGAGACCAGCCTGGGCAACACGGCAAAAACCCATTTCTACAAAAAATACAAAAGTTAGCCAGACATGGTGGCAGCTGGTGGTCTGTAGTTTCAGCTACTCAGGAGGCTGAAGTGGGAGGATCACCTGAGTCCAATAAGGTTGAGGCTACAATGAGCTGTGATCATGCCACCACACTCTAGACTGGGTGACAGAATAAGACCTATCTCAAAAAACTTCAAACAACAAACAAAAAAAATGAAAAACTAATAAATTTATCAAGGACGCAGGAAAAAAGTCAATTAAAAACAAGTATATTTCTAAAAATTAGCAACAAATGATTGGAAATTGAAATTTAAAATTTACATGACATAAAAATGAACTATAAGGATAAATTGAGCAAAATAGTCATACAACAAGTACACTGAAAAACTATGAAACACTGATAAAAAAAATTTAACAGACCTAAACAAATGGAGAGGTAGATTATATCTTTTCCATTAGGATATGAAAACCGTATTATTAAAGTATCAATTCTCTCCCAAGTCATCTACAGAGTTAATGCAATTCTAATCAAAATGTCACCAGTCTTTTTGCAGAAACAAACAAGCTAATTTTATACGGAAATGGAATAACCTAGAATATTCAAAAACATTAAAAAAAGAAACAAAATTAGAGGGTTGGCTGATTTCAAGATTTATTACAGATCTACAATAATCCAGACACTGTAGACCATAAATTTGGACATACAGACCAGTGGAACAGAACTGACAATCCAGATATGAACCATACATACATGTTCAGTTGATTTTTTTTTAACCAATGCCCAAGGTATTTCAATGGAGAAAGAGTAGTCTTTTCAACAAATGGCAATATAACTAAATATCTGGAAGGGAACGAACATTCACCATACACTATAAAAAAAAAATTAACTTAACTGAATCACAGAACTAAATGTAAAAGCCAGAATTATAAAACTTATGGAAAAAAATAAGAATACAATTAGGTCGGGTTCAGTGGCTCATGCTTGTAATCCCACACTTTGGGAGGCCAAAGCAGGTGGATCACTTGAGGCCAGAGTTCAAGACTAGCCTGGCCAACATGGTGAAACCCCGTTTCTACTAAATATACGAAAATTAGCTGGGTGTGGCAGTGCACGTTTGTAATCCCAGCTGCTCAGGAGGCTGAGGCACAATCGCTTGAACCTGAGAGGTAGATGCTGCAGTGAGCCCAGATGTGCCACTGCACTCTAGCCAGGGTGAAAGAGCAAGACTCTGTCTCAAAAAAAAAAGAAAATACAATGAACATTTTTGCAACCAGGAGTAGGCAGAGATTTACTAAATAAAACAGAAAAGCATGACTCCCTTAAAAAGTAAATTAATCTTCACGAATATCTAATTAAGTTAAAATTGATCTTAAAAATATCTAGTCTTTGAAAGACATCACTGAGAATATGCAAAGAAAAAAGGCAACCTACTGACTGAGAAAATGTTGTGTGTGTGTGTGTGTGTGTGTGTGAGACAAAGAACCTGCATCAAAAATACATAAAAACTCATAAATAATACAATTTAAGAAAAGAAAAACCAAATTTTAAAAATAGGTAAATGATCAGGACACTTCACAAAAGAAGATATATAATGTTCACATAAAAAGCTGCTCTAGCCGGGAAGTGGCTCAGGCCTGTACTCCCAGCACTTTGGGAGGCAGAGGCAGGTGGATCACCCGAGGTCAGGAGTTCAAGACTAGCCTGACCAATATGGTAAAACCCTGTCTCTACTAAAAATACAAAAATTAGTCAGGCATGGTGGCGCACACCTGTAGTCCCAGCTACTCGGTAGACCGAGGCGGAAGAATTGCTTGAACCTGGGAGGCGGAGGTTGCACTGAGCTAAGACTGCGCCACTGCACTCCAGCCTGGGGTAGTGAGACTCCATCTCAAAAACTAAAATATTTTTTTACAAAGGCTGCTCTAGTCATCATGCAAATTAAAACTAATAATATTAAAAAACTGCAATAAGTGGCCAGGTATCGTGGCTCATGCCTGTAATCCCAGCACTTTGGGAGGCCGAGGCGGGTGGATCACCTGAGGTCGGGAGTTCAAAACCAGCCTGGCCAGCATGGTGAAACCCTGTCTCTATTAAAAATAACAAAAATTAAAATAATAATAATAACAAAAATTGGCAGGGCACGGTGGCTCACGCTTGTAATCCCAGCACTTTGGGAGGCCAAGGTGGGCAGATCACCTGAGGTCAGGAGTTCAAGACCAGCTTGGTCAACATGTTGAAACCTCGTCTTTACTAAATAAACAAAAATCAGCCAGGTGTGGTGGTGTGTGCCTGTAATCCCAGCTACTCAGGAGGCTGAGGCAGGAGAATTGCATGAACCCCGGAGGCAAAGGTTGTAGTGAGCTGAGATCACATCACTGCATTCCAGCCTGGGTGGCAGAGAAAGACTCTGTCTCAAAAAGAGAAAAAAAAAAAAATACAAAAATTAACCAGGTGTGGTAGCGTGTGCCTGTAATCCCAGCTACTCAGGAGGCTGAGGCAGAAGAATCACTTAAACCCAGGAGGCGGAGGTTGCAGTCAGCTGAGATCGTGCGACTTCACTCCAGCCTGGGCAACACAACAAGACTCCATTTCAAAAAAGAAGAATAAAAGCTGTAATAAGTATACTCCACACCCAATAGAATGGCTAAAATTAAAAGACTCACAATTCGTAGTGTGGCAAGGACATGGTGTAGTTGAAACTTTTTTATGTTGCTTGGAATGAGAAATGGTACAACCACTTTTGAAAACAGTGTGGCAGTTTCTTTTTTCTTTCAACATATCTATTGATATATAGTTTATATACCATAAAATTCATTCATTTAAAGTGTACAATTCAATTATTTTAGTATATTCACAGAGTTGTGCAATTATCACCATGATCTAAGTTTAAAACACTTTTATCAACCCAAAAATAAATCCCATAATAATTACCAATCCTTCCTACCCTGTTCTCCAGCCCCAGCCAAAGCAACCACTAATCCACTTTCTGTCTCTATGGATTTTCTGTGCATTTCAAATAAAAGAAATCACATAATATGTGGTCTTTTGTGACTTGTTTCTTTCACTTATCATAATGTTTTCAAGAGTCATCCATGTTGTAACACATATTAGTACTTCGTTCCTTTTTTATGGCTGAATAATATTCCACAGTATGAATGAATCACACTTTGTATCTATTCAACTGCTGATGGACATTGAGGTTGTTTCTAGTTTTTGGTCTTCCTAAACAAGGTTGCTATGAACATCTGTGTACAAATCTTTGGGTGGACATATATTTTCATATCTCTTGAATCAGCACCCAAGGAGTGTCACAATGTGTACAAATTTCAGAAAGAAGACATTAAAAAGTATATATTGTATGAGTTTATTTATAGCAAATTTTAAATTTTGTATAGACCTGTCTACTCTATAACGAAAATGGTCATATCAGCAGTTGCCTATGGCCCAGCCCTGGGGTGAGGACTGACTGCAAAGTGGTATAAGAGAACATTTTTGGGTGTTAGAAATGTTCTACATCTTGATTGTGGTGGTGCTTACATAAACATTTTTATTATATGTTAATTATACCTCAGTAAAGTTACATTTAAAAGTCCAGAAAATCAGGACTAGTCAAAAAAAAATATATATGGCCATGGGCAGTAAGCTTGTGTCATTTTTGGTCTTAATACACCATTTTGCGTTGGGGCAAGAATGATTCAAATTGATATATAAGTAACTCTAAGCTAGGAGTTAGTACTTCAACAATGCTAATGATTCCTCCCATTGTGCTTTTCCCCGCCACCCATGAACAACTCCACAATCCTCCCTGACAAATTAAATTGACTCCAGATAGCAAACAACAGTGCCTGGAACTATTCTCAGTTGGGGACTAGCTACAGAAAGGTTTTTTAGTGGGTGTAATTACCTAGGCTTTCTGACAAACTCAATCATTTGCTAACCTGAGGAACTTCTGAGGTCCTGCCACTACTAAGGACACCTAATGAGGGTTTTGCTTTTGCCTTTTTATGAAACTGAAGCAAGAATAAAAGACACTAGAAGAACATGGCTCTCCTTGTGGCAACTCATGCTGAGTAAGGGTCATCAGCCAATAGTTTATCGATCTGTAAGGAAACAATATTTCACTGGGGGTTCAAGGAGAACAGAGAGGTTTATCTGTCCTTCCTAGGCTTACAAACGGTCAAGTAGGACTGCTGTGAAGATTCCATTCATATACATCAGCTGAGAGAGGTCTAAGGCGAGCACACAGGCAAAGGTCTAAAAAGAAAGTAGTGATCCTGATACATATTCCACAAAGACCTCAAGGGCAGGTATGATTTTTGCATTTTTGTAGCCCCTGGCTTGGCATAGAGTACATACTCTGTACTTCTGCATGGAAGAGAATAAACCTGGGGAACACTGAGCCAGGGCAACCCTTCTCTGCCTTAGTGCACTAAAGACACTTAAAAGCTGAGAATTCTTAGACCAAAGCAGGTCCTGAGCGCTTCCTTTGGAAGCAAGAATTGGTTCTTGGTTTCAACATTTTAGTAGGCCAAAGTGACTGGGGGGCGGGGGCGGGAAACAGCCAAAAGCACAGGAACTAGAGTGGCGACCTGTAACAACCACAGACTTCATGAAGTGAGCATCCTTTCCTCCACTGGGTGCTTATAGTGACTTTCTAACTAAGATAATCTGAATCTCTCTCCAGGGTACAGTCACTCAATATAATTATTTGGAAACAGTGATCCAAAAGGTAGACATAAATCTCTTAGACTACAGAAAGTTGTTCTGCCTTTTAAAAGGTAACTGTTCCCTCTAGACAGCCACGCTGTATATAACAGGCAGAAGGTTTTTTCCCCTTTCTATTTTCAGTTCCTATACTTGAGGACCAAACCCAATTTCAGACCCAATTTAAGCTGGCCTGTTCTCCCAGTCCATCCATGCCTTTTAAGCCTGCTACCAAAGAGCTCTACACTGCCCTGAAATTTATTGATCTGACAGGCTAATTCTGCCCTTCAGCAAGGTGAACCAGATAATGAACCTCAGTGGGTGATTAGTGAGAGGCCATCAGTTGGTTAAAGGAGTGGTGACATGACTTTCTTTAATTTCCCTGGACAGTCACCCCCACCTCCCTGACTTTATTTGGTTGAAGCCCTAGACACCCCTTGTGAAGCTTTTTGTCTTTTTTAAACTAATTACAGATCCAACACACCCAGTTTCTTACCTTGCACAAGCAAGGCATCCAATCACACTAATGCGGCTGAGGGAAACCTGATGCACAAATATCACATTAAAATTTCTCTTCTGGGCCGGGCGTGGTGGCTCACGCCTGTAATCCAAGCACTTTGGAGGCCAAGGTGGGCGGATCACCTGAGGTTGGGAGTTCAAGACCAGCCTGACCAACATGGTGAAACCCCGTCTTTATTTAAAAAATAAAAATAAAAACTTCTCTTCTGACCTGGCACGGTAGCTCACGCCTGTAATCCCAGCACTTTGGGAGGCCGAGGCGGGTGGATCATGAGGTCAGGAGACTGAGATCAGCCTGGCCAACATGGTGAAACCCTGTCTCTACTAAAAATACAAATATTAGCAGGGTGTGGTGGCAGGTGCCTATAATCTCAGCTACTCAGGAGGCTGAGGCAAGTGTATCGCTTGAACCCGGGAGGGGGAGGTTGCAGTGAGCCAAGATTGCACCACTGCACTCCAGCCTGGGGGACAGAGGGAGACTCCAACTCAAAAAAAAAAAATTTTTTTTTTTCCTTTTCTCCCAGCCCCTACCCCAAAATTATTTTTTAAAGCTGACAATTACTAGAATTCCTACTATCTCCATCACAATTTCTTCTACGTACTGCCAATGAAGCTTCACAGTTGCCTGACTAAGAAAGACTAGAAGTTTATACAACAATCATTTCAAAATTCATACCTAACTGGAGAAAATGCTGACAGTAATAGAGATGAATAATAAGCCAAGCTGTTCTCTGCCAGTGACCTCTGCATTCATCCAGATTGGCTGTGGGACATTAATTTTTAGTCTTTTTTTTTTTTTTCTATTAACGAAATGGAACCACTATTTTAAAAACAATTAAAATTCAGTGTGCTGGCTGGGCATGGTGGCTCATGCCTGTAATTGCAGCACTTTGGGAGGCCAAGATGGGTGGATCATTGAAAGTCAGGAGTTAGCGAGACTAGCCTGGCCAACATGGCAAAACCCCGTCTCTACTAAAAATACAAAAATCAGCAGGGTGTGGTGGCATGCGCCTGTAATCCCAACTATTCAGGAGGCTGAGGCAGGAGAATTGCTTGAACCCAGGAGGCGGAGATGCAGTGAGCTGAGATCACGCCACTAACCTCTAGCCTGGGTGACAGAGTGAGACTCTGTTTAAAAAAAAAAAAAATTTCTGTGTCTACCTTTTAGATCTTGAACCATATATTATCTACTAAAATAAATAAAAATATTTTAGGTAGGACACTGTGGCTCATGCCTGTAATCCCAGTGCTTTGGGGGGTCAAAGCAAGATAATTGCTTCAGGCCAAAAGTTTGAGATGAGCCTAGCCTGGGCAACATAGTAAGACCCCATGTCTACCAAAAATAAAAATAAAAAAAAGCCAGACATGGTAGCACATGTCTGTAGTGCTAGCTACTCAAGAGGCTGAGGCAGGAAGACTGCTTGAGTCCTGGAGCTCAAGGTTGCAGCGAGCTAGAATTGTGTCACTGCACTCCAGCCTGGGTGACTGAGAGAATTAGCATTTCTAAAAAAAAAAAAAAAACCAAAACAAGAAAAAGAAAAAAGGAAAAGCTGGCTGTGTATGGTGGCTTATGCCTGTAATCCCAGCATATTGAGAGGCTGTGGCAGGAGGAATGAGAGGCTGGAGCCCAGGAGTTGGAGGCTGCAGTAAGCTATAATGGCGTCACGGTACTCTAGCCTGGATGACAGAACAAGACCTTGTCTCTAAAAATTTTTTTTTAAATTTCTTTAAGTCATCATGTCTCTTTAGTGTGTAGAAGAAGCTTTATTTCTCATAGGGCCCTTTCTGAGACACCTGATTAGAATAAAGGGTCTGTTCTCTCATTTATAAAGTTATCATACTATGCCAGGATCCTCTACATTTCTGCCTGACTGGCAGGCACAGTCCCCAGAACCCTCGTCAGTGCTTTTTGTCCCAATTGAATGGGCCCTTCCCAATCTAGGACCTTTCCCTATTCCCCAGGAATAAGCCATTATCTTCACTCTCTACCTTCCTATACCTTTTCCTTCAGAATATCTGACACACTCAGGTTGACACATATGCTCCAGCCTGATAAAACTGAAAGAGCTCAGGCTTTGGAGTAAGACAGACCTAGTTTCACTTTATGGCTTTACCACTTTTAATAGCTGTGTGACCCTGAACAAATAGTTTCTTTAGTGTCCTCATCTATAAAACGATAACTACACCTACCCCAAATAACTGACATAAGAATTAAGTAAATAACCCATATGAAGTATGCAGCTCAAAAACTACTAGTTGTTCCTTTTCTTTGATCTATTTTTATATATTTTAAATCTGAAACACTTTCTCTCCTATCTAGGGTCTCTGGCAGTGCAGCTTATCTCCTGGTCCAGGGAAGACAGTGGTCATCCTAGCAGCACATCACCGTTCAGATGACCCTCTTATGTGGGCCTTCTCAAGATGCCCTATATAACATAAAGATGATTACCGACGATAAGCAGCTTGTAAAACCCCTCCCCATTCCCACTTCTGACGCGTCTTTCTGGCAGTAGTGAATCCGGTGAACAACTCATATCAAACATTTTTCTGCCAAACAGGTCAACTGAAATGCCAGAATTTAAACAAAGGCAACAAAGAAGTAGGGGTCAGATGGCCAGGGCTGGTGTCACATGCTCACACTCGGTGAGAGTTCCCACAGCAACCACCACTCATGGCTACAGGGAGGCAGTGAAAGAATACAGGCTGTTGTAGAAAAACATGATGCCAAGCAGAAAAAACTGAGTTACGGCTGTCGTGGGAGTCTTACATCTCAGCTCTCCAACATGTCTCTGCCAAGGCTGCCTTGTGTGATGGTTCAGGTCCTGTTCTAAGACGAGGAAATATCACAGGAATTCTGAGAGTAGGCTGCTTAGAGAGGCCTCAATTACTCTATTTGAGATCCAAAACTTCCCTGGGGAAAACTTTTATTTAGGGGGCTTCCATGGGGAAAGTGGGTCACATTCACCTCCTGCTCAGAAAACCCTGCCACACAGCTTTACAGCCTGCTTCTCTCAGTCTTCTTCAACAACCCGTGGTGTGCTGGAGATGGCTCATACAGAGGCTTGGCTTATGAGAGTTGACTGTTAAATTTCAAATATGGTGAGAGCCAGCTGGTTTCGTATTAGTAGCCATGGTGGGAGCATTCACACCAAACACTACAAATCAGCCCTGCTCTCACCACTCACAGTTCCACAGCTCCTGGCCTTCCAGCAATTGTTAAACATTTACTAGTACGCCAAGGACCAACGACTCTCAAGCTGAAGTATCAGGCTCCATTTTCCTCTGAAGTCTTTGTGTTCTCTGGCCCTTTCCCCAAGATCTTTCTGTTCCTTGCCTAGATGTTCTCATGTAATGGATGCTACCCAGGGCCCCTAACAATGTTGCTCCCCACAAACTGGGGTTCTCTTCTTACGAGTGCTTCAATCCTCTCTGGGAAAATAAAGCCAGGCATCATTTGTATTTCTAAAGAGCCAGCAGTTATTTGTAATGACTCTTAGGATCAGGAGAAAACAAAAAAGGTTTAGCAATAGATGGAAATAAGAAAATACTTAGCAGCTTCCAACATAACCTTCACTCATTCAGACATAAAGCATTGGTTATTTCCTTAATTTTCTTTAACCTACTCCCACAAATGTATAACCTCTTTTGTCATAATACTTTTGAAGACATATCTCATAATATACAACATTATACAGGACTCCTCTGAATTCAAAATCCAAAGCCCTAGTGAGAGTGGGGACTTGAACTTAGGAATTTGGTTACACCATCCTACGGCCCTATGACATAATTGGGGTACGAGCAGAACACCTTTCTGCTCTTCCCAGAAAATTCCTTAATCCGTATGTAGAGAGATTTTTAGCAAGGTCCTGGGCCACTTGGTTGAAAAGAACACCAACTTCAAGATGAGTTTGCCAACTCTTAAAAACAGAAAAAAGCGCGTGCACGCGCACACACACACACACACACACACACACACACAGAAAGCAGGCTGCTGGTGGTTACCAAGGCAGCTAGGGGTTGGGAAGTTGTTCAATCCTGTAAGATGAAAAAGTTCTAGAGATCTGTGGCACACAATGGACATACTGTTAAGTGTACTATACCATACATTTAACATGATTCAAATAGGAAGTATTGATAGGTGTGGGTTCTTTTAACCACAATTTTAAAAAAACATAGATTTGCCCAGTAGGCCTCATCACATGTCTAGCATTGAGGTTGGCTCATACTAGGCCCCTAATAAATGCTTGTGAATTGAATCAAAGGCCGTACAATTAGGACAGGGATGAGAGTCACTCCATTAGGGATTATGGAGGCTGTGATTAAATGACTGATTTACATTTTAAATCATTCAACCTCTGGGTATTCTGTGACCCAAGGACATGACTTGCTAGAACTATTTGCTGTTCTTTCTGTCCTTTTCAGATCCTGGTTTTGAGTACATTTTACAATTTATGCCTGTTCATTTATCCAATTCCTACCCTTTCTCTTTCAAGGCCAAACTCAATTCTTTTCTTTTCCGTATGGCCTTTTCTGATCACTTTTCTAATCTTCTGCAGAGATCTTTCTGTAATAGGAACAGATCCTGTTGCTAGTACTCACTGGTAGGCTGACAATAACGAGTTGCCTTAAACCATTGCTTGCACTATTCCATTCTCTGAGAGTAAAAGCCCTTTTGTACCCCTCAAGTGCCTAGGACATTCTGAGGCACTAAATACCAAGATACTGATAGATGAATGAAGGCTGAAGAAAGCGAGAATGGGCCAATAATTTACTTGCTTTCCAGTGGGATATTTCAAAGGCATAAAATTGGTCATGAATGTGACTGAAAGCTTAAGGAATAAGGTATTCAAAGAAGGTTTTGCTTTGAACCCTAAATTGCCACTATGTTTGCTAGATATTCAGGGCTCTAGAGAATCTTCTATAAAGGTCTGCTATGAAGCCCTCTCTTGCCTATTATATCTAAATTAGAGCAGATATAAATCACCATATCATAGCATTTGTAAACCAAACCAAACAGTGAATAGCCTAAAAGGAGCTCAAGATCCACAACGAGCATTTATAAAGGTCCAATGGCTTTGGAGCAAAGAAAAATATGAGGTACCTTTTTCCACCCACCCCGAGATGGAGTCTTGCTGTGTCACCCAGATTGGAGTGCAGTGGTGCAATCTCAGCTCACTGCAACCTCCACCTCTCAGTTCAAGCAATTCTCCTGCCTCAGGCTTCCGAGTAGCTGGGATTACAAGCACGTGCCACCATGCCTGGCTAATTTTTTTATTTTTAGTAGAGACAGGGTTTCACCATGTTGGCCAGGCTGGTCTCGAACTTCTGACCTTGTGATCTGCGCACCTTGGCCTCCCAAAGTGCTGGGATTACAGGCATGAGCTACCACACCCAGCCTAAGTATGAGGTACTTTCCAAAGCAGCCAAGCTAGTGATTCTTAAAATGTTGTAAAAGGGAAGTCAAAGACTGGTTAAGAATCTTAGGAGGCCGGGCGCGGTGGCTCACGCCTGTAATCCCAGCACTTTGGGAGGCCGAGGTGGGCGGATCATGAGGTCAAGAGATCGAGACCATCCTGATCAACATGGTGAAACCCC
>PVKV010018259.1:0-45484 GCA_004027835.1 Alouatta palliata
CTACAGGAGGTGATGGTGCAATGCTTCAGGCACCATGTAACATCTTGGATAGAATTAAGCCAGTTATGGGGATAAACCCTGATCCAGAGCCATCTGAGGGTCACTTATGTGTGCCTGCTGCATATACACATTCCTTCTCAGAGGCCTCACTGAAGTTGTATTGCAGTGAGTTAGTGTGGTAATGGTGGTAACAAAACATCATATCTTGAAGGAATTGGCATAAATCTTGTTCCTGTGGGACTTCAGGGACAGCAACAAGGGTTCAGTCAACATAGTGGAGTCCTTGACTTTGATAGAGCTCAGGATAAAAGATCTGAAGATTCAGGCCCCTGATTTTGCCAGTGAGAGCCCTAAATGAATTCTTCACTTGGGAGAGCCTATCATCCAGGATGTCTTACATTGGGCTGTGGCAGTGGAAAATTTAGTAAGAAGTAGACCCACTGCAAAAGACTGGCTTCACACTATGAGGTTTGTTTAATGATGGGCCATGGGAAAATCACATGAGTTCAGGGCTGAGTGTGAGAACTGCAGCAGGCTCAAAGCCCTGGCCATGCAATAGTAAAAGGGTTGAAATTCAGGCTGTGTGAGATGTTTTAAATATTGAAAAATGATAAGGACTTTCAAGTCTTCCATTGAACAGAAAATTGGTAGAGAAAGTAAGAAATGAACATCATTAATTACTGCTCTCTAGTTCAGAAGAACCAAAAACACTTTTCAGTATTTGAGAACCAACAGAAAATCAAGTTTTTCAAGCAGTCAACAGTATTTTTGTCCTCGAAGGGTTGTATTCCTTCTTGCTGTTGGGACACTTGTAGGGCTGTAAGTAGAGGAACTTGATCAAATGATGGTAAAATTGCTTCAAAGATGATCAATAACAAAAATGAGCTTTGAATTGTTCTTTTAGAACCATGAAGAAATTCCTCAGATGACAAATTTTCATTGACGTAAAAATATCTTTACTTTAGAAACAATTTCCAGTCAGCAAGCTGCATATTTTGGCTACTGTTGAGGCTGGTTGCCCCTGAGCTCCAAGGAACAAAGAAAGTGAGGTTGGCATTATTCTTCTGTTGTAATTCTGATAGAAAAATAATATTTACTGGTAAGAAAACGGATTAACTCAACTGACTATAATTGATACCAATGAAATTTGTATATTGCTTACATTTGGTAACCAAAGGTGCTGATTTCTTTTAAGTAAAGAGAGGCAGGCTTAAATAAAAGAATAAATGTTTAAGATTTGAAATTTAATTGTATAAGTATTTTTCTCTTGAATTTCCTCCCAACGTTGTGAAATAATCAGACCAAAACCATATCGTTCGATTCGTGTGCATTTTTGTAATATCTAACAATCAAGATTTTGGAAAATAAAAGAAATTGATGATGGTAGAAAACTTTGACAAATCCTCACGTTGTTCTAGTTGAAATAAGTAAATTTTTTATATGTACTAAGAATTTTCTAATTTAAGAACACAATGATGTTGCTATGACTCTGTTGATAAATTTCAATCACTTTTGAAATTACATAAATGTTTTTATTTGACTTTCATTCCAGTTGATATCAACAATGCTGAGTGAAATACATATATCAGAAAAAAATCATGATGATGTCACAAATATTAATTATCCAATAGCAATCAAATCAGTTATTTCCATCTTAAAACTATCTAGCACAAATTAAAGAACTAAAAAGATGTGCTGATTAGACATTTTTAATTAAGAGGTTGGTAAAATATTTAAAAAGTGTTTTGATCTAGCCTTAGGAATATTGAAGGCAAGAAAATGGACATTTAGTAAGGACATAAAATGCATTAATATTAGAATTGTATTGCTCAGTATCGTGGTGATTGTCACTTAGCTTATATTTTAAGTTTTACATATTAACCTTGTAGGATAAAATGTTATGTCTTTTCTTTCTTCTCTATTATGAGAATTCCCTTATTTTTGGAGAAAATAATTTTTATCTAATTTTTTGAATCACTTATAACAATCCCATAATTTTTATTAAAACTCCTGCCTTTATATAATGAGACAGTTGCTATTTCATGTCATTTATTCAAAACCATCTGTTTCTGTTCATTTGCTGGTTAGAACTGTTGTTTAATCACTGATAAATATTTAGTGAACACCCACTCTGTGACATGTACTCCTATGTTGGGTATATACTGATGAATGAAACAGACTCTATCCTTACGGAACTTGCATCTAATGAGCTTAGAAGCAAATTTTGTGAGTGCTAGGATGGAGAGTCAAACTAAGGACTCCTAGTTTTGCCAGCATTTAACATGTTATTCTTATCAATTTCAAGAAACAAATGTTAGTGTAATCTACTCCAGAAGAATATGTTTTCCTTAGTGAAGGGTATCCACATACACACTCATAGTAAAGAATTTATAAGATGCATCAGAGATAAACAAAATAAAACGTAATGTTTCCCAGAGTTGGATATAGTTTCTGGTTTGATTTATTTTAATGACAAACAGAAGAGATCATTTTATAATGAAGTAAAATTTCACACTATAGAAACAGAGTAAAAATATTTTCTTGAAAAAAATGCTAAATCGAACTGTAATCTCAAGGAAATAGGATTTGATCTGTTAGAATGACACACATTAATAGACAACCTGCTGTGTAAAATTACTTGAAAGCCGTGTTTTAGAAGGTTTTCAACATTCTTAACATACTCCAGTTTTGATATTACTTCTAATATCTCTTCTCTGTGCTAGAAACTCATTTTTAAGAAATAATAGACAAAGTATATTAGAATAGCAAAAAATGTTTATATAAATATGTTAACATTTTCATGGCAACTATATATGAATAAATAAGAACATTGTTAAAAATTTATTGGAATGAGTAATAAAATTATAAGGTCTATAATTATTAAAATCAAGTATATTGCTTCTTATTAATTTAGGAGGTAATACAGAATGTTTACTATTCTGGTCTCACTAAAAAATAATAAACTTCAAACATCTCCATAAGAAAATAATTTCAAAATTTAGCAAGTCATACAGGCGATAATTTGAACAAATATTTAAATAGTTTCTTACATAAAGACACTAGGTAAAAATTTTAGCAGTGAGTAGAGGGGTTATCTATGTGCATTTTATTATTGGTTACTGATATATGTTTTCTATTGAGAAAGTGCACAGTTGTGTATCAGCAGAGGAGACAGTATAGGCTCCGCAGATGTCAAAGCAGAGATGTGCCAATGCCCATCAGTCATCATCAGAAAAGAGTGGCTGTGCCTTCCTGGTTAGGCTCTGTGTCAGCAGCTGTGTGCCCCATGTTCTCTTTCAGACTCCTGCTGAAGTCTGTGCTCACTCAGCCAGTCCCAACATCTGGAAGTAACAGTCCCCAGCTCCTGCACTGGAATAAGCAGAAGAGTTGGGTGGACAGTGTAACCTGGCTCCTTCATCTCCCAGGAGAAACTCCCTGTCTCTCTCTCATCCTGCATGCCGGTTAATGAAAATAAAGCACAACTGGCCAACCCATCTACAACACTCAACTTCATCCCTATTTCTCTCTTACACTCCATCCAGGGACACAGTCACCCCGTGGGTTCTTTACTCTGGCATCTCTCATTTCTTCCTCCTTCAGGTCTCTGAGATCAGCCATCAACCCTCCTGACACCCCTTCTCCTGCTTGGCTGCCTTCAGGCTTTTTGTTGAACCTGACACCAAAGGATGTCTTTCTAAAGTATCAATTTCATTTATTCTCCCTCCAGTTCACAACTGGAAACAACCCCAGATAATGAATCAAGCCAAACCCCTCACTCTGAAGCACAGAGACATTTTAAATACCATGACATGCTTGCTGAGGGGATGTCAGAATACATCATGGATGAGAAGATTGAACAAGTGAAATGTAAGTGGCAAGTCATGTGAGGACATTGGAACCCAGTCTGGCATTTACAAAGTCTCTTCATTGAGACTATCCTGATCAACATGGTGAAACCCTGTCTGTACTAAAAATACAAAAATTAGCTGGGCATACTGGTATGTGCCTGTAGTCCCAACCACTTGGGAGGCTTGAGGCAGGAGAGTCACTTGAACCCAGGAGATGGAGGTTGCTGTGAGCTGAGTTTGTGCCACTGCACTCCTGCCTGGTGACAGAGCAAGACCTCGTCTCAAAAAACAAGTCTCTTCATTTCCAAAGTCCTATCTCTCCCTAGCAGTGTGGTGTGAATACTTGTCCCAGAGCAGGACCCCACACCTTAGTGAGACTCTAGTCACAGTCACCTCCTTCCCTGGTTGATGTGGAATAAGACGCTCAGGGCTTTGGTCCCAGAGCCTCTGCATTCCCAAATTCTTGCAGCCTTCTTTCATTGGATGGGGGTGATAATTTGCACATGCCCTTCTAGTAATCCAAGAAAAACTTATTGAAAAAGTCTGTTTGTTCATGTCAGTAATCAGGGCCATGACCAAGGGCATGACTCATAACTACCTCTGGACTGACACTTGCCAGGCCCTCAGGCTAACACCATGTACATTATTTCAACTGAGACAATGCTGTCTGGGCAGAGAGCAGCAGGGGACACTGTGGGTCTGCCCAATGGGTAACCACAGCTGTGCCAACCCCTCCTATTCCACAAATTCCTCAGGGATGGGCAGTAGAGCCTGGCCTCACTCAGCCTGACTTTCCAGTTGTGTTCTGCCTGGGTGTGGTTCCAGCACCCACTTCCTTTCAGGTCTGGCCTGCCAGACTCCCCCCTTCACCAGCCCCTAAGACTTGAATAAATACACAGAGTGAGGTAGAGGCAGGCAATGTGGGGGACACATTTGCATCCATAACTCTTCCTCTCTGAGGTCAGTGGAGAGGATAGGCCTGGGCCAGGCCACTCCAGCTCTGGAACTCAGGAGAACTGTGTTGACCATTGCCTGGACTCCTCTCCTGCTGCTTCTCTCTCAATTCTCAGGTAGGAATAGGCCTCTCACGTCCAGAGTATGTCTCTCAGGCTTCACCAGTCCCCTCTGGCTAAGATCTTATGTCAACATTATGCTGGTAGGTGACCCAAAACCCTTGTGCGTCTGTGTCTACAGGTTCCCTCTCCCAGCCAGTGCTAACTCAGCCATCCTCCCTCTGTATCTCCAGGAAACTCAGCTAGACTCTCCTGAACCCTGAGCAGTGGCTTCAGTGCTCATTTCTACTAGATATACTGGCACCAGCAAAAGTCAGGGAATCCCTCCACCCCCAGTATCTCTTAAGCCACTACCAAAATTCACTTCATGACCTGGGCTCCGAGGTCCCCAGCAGCTTCTCTGGATTGATGGAAGCTGGTCCAATAAAGGTCTCTTGCTCATATCTGAGCTCCAGTCTGAGGATGAGGCTTACTATTACTGCATGATTGAGCACAGCAGAGCTTCTCATGCTGACCTATGCAGGTGGGGAAGTGGGACAAACCTCAGCTTGCTCAGAGTCTTGTTCTCTGATGATGTTTAGATCTTAAAATAACTTGCATATACAAACTCCACATGGAAGCACCTTCTGGCTCAAAAAATGCTCTCCTCTCAGTTTTCCATTGAATGTTTCTGAAGTCTCAGGAATGCTGAAAACAAAACCAAAAACCCTCGAGATCCCAGTGAAGTGTTGTTCAGTTATATAGATTTGCTAAACCTGCAGTCTGTGGAGGTGTTTTTTTTTATTTTCTCGAAAGGATGGAAATTAAGTTTTTCCAGTTTTCTTTTTAGCCAGTGGTTGCAGACTATCACAGCAGGTGGACAGTCCCCTACAGCATGGACTCTGTCTTTGAGGGGTCAGATGAGAGACCTCCACTTTCCTCCCCAGTCATCTCTTTGTATCCCTTGTCAGCTATGTTTGGGGCTGCCTGAGGCTCCCTATGACTCAGGGATGAGGCAGTAAGGTGTGAAATGCTGAGAAATTCAGGCCCTAGAGGAATTTTAGTACACAGCTGGCCTGGCTCACACGCTCAGTTTTCAAGTTAGGAGATTGAGGGTAGGGATGGAAGAAAATGAGGGCCTGAGGCCAGCAAACTTTTATGTGGGGCACAAAAGGGTAGAGCGGAGGCTACACAATTGCTGGAAAAACACTGAACCTGCTCCAGGGAAGTTGTAAGAAGTTGGTCTCATGGATGTGACTTTCCTACCACTGATCCACTCAGAACATTAAGGACCCCCATGAGAGGGATGAATGGGATTTTCTGAGCTCATAGGAACTGTCAATGAAAAGAATTGAGCTCTGTAAAATATTTGAAGAGATTCATTCTGAGATTACGTAGTATTTAGTTTTCTGTTTTTGTGTTAGAATGCTAAGGACAATGGCCTCTAGCTCCATCTATGTCCCTGCAATAGACATCATCTCATTTTTTAATGGCTACATACTATTCCATAGTATAGATGTACTATATTTTCTTTATCCAGTGTATCATCAATGGGCTTTTAGGTTGATTTCATATCTTTGCTATTGTGAATAGCACGGCAATGAACATACACATACATGTGTCTTTGTAGTAGAACAATGTATGTTGTTTTAGTTATATAACATAAATATTGCTGGGTCAAATGGTAGTTCTGTCTTTAGGTCTTTCAGGAATTGACAACACTGTACTCCACAGTAGTTAAACTAATTTACATTGCCACTAACAATGTAAAGTAATTTTTCTCCACAATCTCATCAGCACCTGTTATTTTTTTACTTTTTAATAACAGCTACTCTGACTGGTATGAGATGGAGTCTTGGGATTTCAATTTGCATGTCTCTAATGATCAGTGATATTGAGTTTTGTTTCATAAAATTGATGGTTGCATATATGTCTTCTTTTGAAAAGTGTCTGTTCATGTCCTTTGCCCACTTTTTTTTTTTAGATGGAGTCTCACTCTGTCACCCAGGTTGGAGTGCAGTGGTGCAATCTTGGCTCACAACTTCCACATCCCAGGTCAAACAATTCTCCAGACTCAGTCTCCTGAGTAGTTGGACTACAGACACGCACAACCATGCCCAGCTATTTTTTTCTCTTTTTTGTATTTTTAGTAGTGACAAGGTTTCACTATATTGGCCAGGCTGGTCTTGAACTCCTGACCTGAAGTGATACACCTGCCTTGGCCTTAGAAAGTGCTGGGATTGGCCGGGCGCGGTGGCTCACGCCTGTAATCCCAGCACTTTGGGAGGCCGAGGCGGGTGGATCACGAGGTCAAGAGATCGAGACCATCCTGGTCAACATGGTGAAACCCCGTCTCTACTAAAAATACAAAAATTAGCTGGGCATAGTGGCACGTGCCTGTAGTCCCAGCTACTCGGGAGGCTGAGGCACGAGAATTGCTTGAACCCAGGAGGCGGAGGTTGCAGTGAGCCAAGATCGTGCCATTACACTCCAGCCTGGGTAACAAGAGCGAAACTCCGTCTCAAAAAAAAAAAAAAAAGAAAGTGCTGGGATTACAGGTAGTAGCCACTGAGCCTGGCCTCTGCCCACTTCTTATTTTATTTTGTAAATTTATTTAAGTTTCTTATAGATGGTGGATATACCTTGTCAGATGCGCAGTTTACAAAACTTTTCTCCCATTCTGTAGGGCTGTCTGCTCACTCTGCTGATAATTTCCTTTGCATTACAGAAGCTCATTAGTTTAATTAGGCCTCATTTGTTAATTTTTGCTTTTGTTGCAATTGCTTTTAGAATCTTTCTAATAAAGCATTTGCCCATGCCTATGCCCTCAATGGTACTGTCTAGGTTGTCTTCTAGGGTTTTTATAGTTTTGGGTTTTACATTTAAGCCTTTATTCCATCTTGACTTAATTTTTGTATATGTCATAATAAAGGGATCCAGTTTCAATATTCTGCATATGGCTAGCCACCTAGTCCAGCATTCTTTATTGGAGAGAAAATTATTTCCCTGTTGCTCTTGTCAGTTTTGCAAAGGTCAGATAGTTGTAGATGTGTGGCCTTATTTCTGGGCTCTCTGTTCTCTTTCACTGCTCTATATGTGTCTTTACACCAGTACCATGCTGTTTTGGTTACTGTAGCCCTGGACAACAGTTTGGAATTGAGTAACATAATGTCTCCAACTTTGTTCTTTTTGCCTGGGATTGTCTTAACTCTATAGACCCTTTTGAGATTAAGACATAAAAAACCATTTAAAAGATACCAAAAAAATCCAGGAGCTTTTTATTTTAAAAAAATGTAAAATATAGATTGCTACCTAAACTAGTAAAGAAGAAAGGAGAAAAAGTTCACATCAACACAATCAGAAACAACAAGGGGGATAGTGCCACTGATCCCAGAGAAATACAAACAACCATCAGAGTATATTAAGATCACCTCTATGAACTATGAACTGGAAAATCTAAAAGAAATTGATAAATTCCTAGACATATACCCTCTCCCAAGATTGAACCAGGAAGAAGTTAAATTCCTGAATAGACCAGTAATGAAATCTGGAATTGAGGCAGTAATAAATAGCCTACCAACCAGAAAAAAGCCCAAAACCAGATGGATTCACAGCTGAATTCTATACAGCTGAATTCACAGCTCTTTTATGCATAAAGAAGAGCTGGTACATTTCTGCTGAAACTGTTCGAAAAATTTGAAAAAGAGGAACTCCTCCCTAACTCATTCTACAAGGCCAGCATCATCCTGCTATCAAAATGTGGCAGACACAATAAAAAAAGAAAACTGTAGTCTAATGTCCTGATGAACATACATGCAAAAACTGTAACAAAATACTAGCAAACCAAATCCAGGAGCACATCAAAAATTTAATGTATTGGCCAGGTGCAGTGGCTCATGCCTGTAATCCAAGCACTTTGGAGGCCAAGGCAGGTGGATCACCTGAGGTCAGGAGTTCAAGACCAGCCTGACCAACATGGTGAAACCCCGTCTTCAAAAAAAAAAAAAAAGAAAAGAAAAGAAAAAAAAAATTTAATGTATCATGATCCAGTAGGATTTACTCCTGCAAGACTGGTTTAACATATAAAAATTAATAAATGTAATTCATCACATAAACAGAGCTATAAAGAAAAACCACATGATTATCTAAATAAAGGGAGAAATGACTATTCATAAAATTCAATAGTCTTCATGTTAAATGTTGTAAACACAATAGGTGTTGAACAAACACAACATAAAATAATATCATAAAATGATAAAAACCATCTATAACAAATGCACAGCCACCATTATACTGAATAAGCTAAACTTGTAATGATACCACCCCCCACAGGAACAAGAACAAGATAAGAATGTCCACTCTCACTACTCCTATTCAACATAGTACTGGAAGCCTTAGCCAGAGCAATTACGAAAGAGAAAGAAATAAAAGGCATCCAAAAATGAGAAAGATAGTCCCCTCTCCCTTTAGAAATAACATAACAATGTAATTCTAAACCTAGAAAACCATTTAGTGGCTGCCCAGAGCTTCTAGATCTGATAACTGATAAACAACATTAGTTGTTTCTCACATCTCATGATACAAAAACAATGTACAAAACTCAGTTGTATTATATGTATATCAACAACATCCAAGCTGAGAGCCAAATCAAGAATGCAATCCCATTCACAATAGCTGCAAGAAAAATATAATGACTAGGAATAATGCTAATTAAATGTGTGAAAGATCTCTACAATGAGAATTATATAACACTGTTGAAAGTCATCAGAAATGACCCAAACCAATGGAAAAACATTCTATGTTCATGAATAGAAAAAAATTAATATTGTTAAAATGGCCATACTGCTAAAAGCAATTTACAGACTCAATGCTATTCTGGACAAACTACCAAAGCTGACCCCCCCATGACATGGAGTGGCTCCAAAAGGAAATCTCCTACAAAAAAATAATTTTAAAAAGGCTTATCCGGGAAACACATATAAGGGCTGATCACCTGGCATTGAGCCCTCTCAGTGGACATAGATCTCTGGAGAGAGAAACTGAGACATGAAAGAGGGTGGAAACAATCAGTCGTGACATACTGTGGAATCCTGTCCACAAACAACACACATCAAATAAAATCAGAGCCCACAGATCAGTTCCTCCTTTAAAAATATGTGGGAAACAAATAATGTAAGAATGAGAAGAAAAGGAGAATTACTGTCTCTCAAGCACTCCATAGGTTCTATGACACATCTACTTATCAATGTTTAGGTAAAATAGAATTAACATGTCCATTGTGCATATTTACATTAAGATAAAAGAGCTCTAAGTTTGACCTGCAAACTATAGAGATCCTAAGTTTACTTTTTCTTTTCTGTCTGCTTGAAATCTGCTGTCAATTTTCTATTAAGATAAAAATTACTGCTTGGATCTAACAGTAATTTTTTTGCACACTAGTGAATTTGCATATATCTCACGGTGTAACCACCCAGTGACTTCACCTAGCTCACTGCCTAAACAGAGTCAATTTTTCAAAAAAGGGGAATTGGAATAGAGAAGGAGTAATCCATACACATCCAGCAGTGAAGGAGATCAGAATTTATTACTCAAATCAGTATCCCTGCGCATTTGAGGATCAGAGATTTTAAAGGTAATTTGGTGGGTGGGGAAAGGCCAATGAGTCAAGTGTGATTATTGGTTAGGCTAAAATTGAAATCATAGGCAGTTGAAGCTGTTCTCTTGTGCTAAGTCATTTCCTGGGTTTGGCCTCAAGATAAGATGAGCCAGCTAATCAATGTGGGTGTTGTCAGCTGATCCATCCAGTGCAGGGTCTCCAAAATATCTTGAACGCTGCTCTTAGAAGCAGCTTAGGGAGGGTCAAAATCTTGTAGCCTCCAGCTGCATGACTTCTAGGCCATAATTTATAATCCTTTGGCTAATTTGTTAGTCCTACAAAAGCAGTCTAGTACTCAGACAAGAAGGAGGTTTATTTTGGGAAACAGTTTTTGTCATATTTGTTGCAAACTATAAACTAAGTTTTTCCCAAAGATAGTTCACCCTACATCCAGGAAAGAGTAAGAACAGCTTAAGGGATAGAAGTAAGATGGAGTCAGTTAGTTTAGATCTCTTTCACTGTCTCAGTCATAATCTTGCAAAGGTTGTTTCAATGGCTAAAGTTCTGAAGTAAATGATACAGGATTGTTGTGTGTATGTGTATATACATTTTAAAGGCTTTTATACTTTTTACAAATTTATGTTTAATTGGTAATGAAATCCCTTTTAATTTTCCTCTAGCAAATTTTTCTCTCCTTGCCTTACAATGTAAATTTTGCTATTTGATTTTCTCCTGCATTGTTTTCTTTAATATGCAAATTTAAGGTTATCTAGCTGAAAACTGCCTAGGGTTACCAATAATTAATACAGATTACCTACTGAAACAGGTTATCAAGAATTTGAAAGTCCAAGATGGGATTAAAAAGGTTTTTAATGAATCTATAAAAGGTAGCTTTATTGGTATGACTAATACGTCTATGTATTCATGTCTTGTGTACACAATGTTTCACTACTGAAAACATATAAAAGAGCTCTAACTAATTGGCATAAGACAATAAAAGTGTTTAAATCAAATATTTTATCAGGAAAATAGAAAAGACTAGTAAAATGTTATTTCAAGTTTATATAACAAGTAAAATTTTTAGTAAATAAGCTAACTTTAAAATTATTGGTAAACTAATATTAGAAATGTATTACAAATTGCCAGCATGCAATATTGTTTGCATTTATTAATCAAGCAATTTTGTATTTAGCTCTGCCAAATACTATAAGGTGTCAACATTTGGCATAAGGGTTGCAGAATTGTAAACCCAGCCCAAAACAGAATAATCTTTGTACAATCTTTAATAAATAAGACATTAATACAGGTTTAATACAAATAGCTATATCTTGAATTTAGTAAGATTACTATAATTTCTAACCTTGTGTCATTATGCGATCTAGTCCACAGGCAGTAAGTTTTGTTTTGGGAAGGTACAAATATCATCTTTGTTTCAAAGCTAAACTATAAACTAAGTTTCTCCCAAAGGTAGTTTGGCCTACAACCAAAAATCAACAAGGACAGCTTGAAGGTTAGAATGAAAATGGAGTCAGTTAGGTCAGATATTTTTCAGTGTCTCAGTTATAACTTTCCAATTGTGATTTTATAACTTTAAATGATAATTATTGCAGTTTTCATAAATAATCTCCATACATGGTTAAAATAAAATAATTAGGTAAATGTAATGGGATAAACACATGTAGATAAACTAATCATAATTTAGTCTAAATATGTATTAAATTAAATAATACATATTTTGTTATTTGGATATCTTCCAATAAAATGTATTTGTAAGAAAATATTCTACCTTAAAAATGTCCTTTTAAAAAAGGTGAAAAATTTTTGTCTAATTCAAAGCTTAAAGGTTGTATAAAACAAGGTAAATGAAACCAGAATATAAGACAGATATAAACAAAGTTAGAGAAATAAAAATTTCTTTTTGTAAGAAAATTTTAAAAAGTTTTATATGAGAAAGAATCTGTATGGTAGATTTAGTCTTAGAATAAAATGACTGGTTGTCTAAGAAAGATCAATGTTCATGAAAAATAAGAAAGTTCAAGAATGTCATAAATGATTTGTGTGAGTCACAATAAGTGAATTTATTTTTAAAAACTGAAAACTTTTATATGTTGTCTATAATTAAAGGGAAATTATAATGATCTTTTTAGAAATCTGACTTAATGTAAAAAACACTTATATACTAAATAGTTATAACAATGAAATTTTCTTAATATTGTTTTACTCCTAATACATTATAAAAGATTTTAATTCTTTTAACTGAAAGTTCAACTTTTATTGCATCTTACCCATTTTTTTCTTCTTCTAAAGCATGTGAAATGAAGATGCTCCCCTTAAACTCATTCTTAGTTCATATAAGTATTTTTTTTTTGCTCTTTAGTTCTGTTTGTTATAGTCTGATGCTAACAATATTTTCTTAAAAGGTTTAAAGAAAATATTTTCTTCCAACATCATGTTCTGTACAGGGAAGAAGGTCTTTTCTTTTTTTTTTTTGTTCTTTTGGTCACTGGCCTAGCAGATTTTATGGTCTATCAAAACAATTCCTATGTCATTATTATGAAGGTTAGGTTTGCTTAGGAAAAAAAATTAATTAAGGTTATTATATCCATGTATCCTTCTGTATAGGCTTTTAAAGTACTTGTGACATAGAGTTACAGGGCTTTGATTCCTGGGTCTAAAAAGACACACAGTCCAGCTAAACCTTAAACACTGACAACAATTAATTCTTCATCTTTAGGCCCAGGAAAAGATGCCAATCAAAACAAACTGCATTGTTGAGACATGGGGCCAGAAATTAAAGCTACTCAACTCCTCAAGGCTGAGGAACTGTCTTGGAAGAGGTAAACATGTGAGATTTTAAGGGACAATTAATGTCAAAGGTCCACCAAAACAAGACTACCATATGAGTTCTGGTGTCAGATTAACAAGTTTATTTTTTAAAGCATTAACCAGCACCCTAATAAATGTTATAAAGGTTATAAAAGTCTTATGAAAGTTACATTTGGTGGCCAAGATTAAAATTTTATAAATTGTTTATAAAATTTTGAAAACAAATTTAATTGACTTCATGCTGTTTTAGTAGGGTTTATTGTTTTGGAATTTAAGTTTCCTTCTCAAAGAATGAAGGTTTTCACCCTCTTTTTTTTAATCCTTGTGTTCTCACTTTTGTCAAATGAATAACTTATTTTACAGTGACCTGTGATATCGTGTTCTAAACCCTTGATATTTAAAAAACTTTACTAAATCAAATTATAAATTTTGACCATTTCTGACCTAATTAATTTTTTGAGAAATTAGGTTTTCTAAAGTCCAAAAAATAACATAATTTGGCTTATTTGGTATAAAAATTATACAGGAAGCATCATCGAATATAAAATGGTATTTGGTTTTCTTTAGTCTGTATTTGCATAAATATGTTATTGGTGTGTGTTCCATAATTACGTGAAACTCCTATAATTCTGATATAACAGTGCACATTATCAGTAATAATTTTAAATGTTATGTTAAATTATTGTATGTCACAGAGGTAACAAATTTCCTTATCAATTTGTGTCTTTGACTATGGGTTTCCTAAAACTTTTTGTCATCCATGAATAATTGTTGCTTTGTTTTGGTCCTCTTTAGAAGGTGGTTTTATAATCATCTATAAAACTCTAACAGGTGCTCTTGAATACAAGTTTCTGATAACCTTGAAAACTGTGACATCAGAATATAACAAAAACTTTCATGACTCATGGAGAAATAAAATGTTCATAAATAACAAGCAGAATAGGCATTAACTACATGGACAGAACTAATAAAAGACTGAAGTAATCTTTTTACTTCTTTGCTTAATATGTTGCTGATTCTTTGTTATTTTTTTTCAGAGTCAAGTAATCTTTTGAGCTATTGAAAGTTTTTAACAATTTTGTATACTCATGTGAAGAAAATTTAGAGCATGTTTGTTTCTCTCTGTTATCTCCAAAATTTGTAAACTACTTTTGAGTATTCTGAACTTACAGCCATACAGTTATTTGCATCGATAAAATAAGAATCTGTTTTCATTTATGACATGACACAATTGGAGAAACTGGGTATTTCACCAAGGCTTTGCCTGGAATTGTGTTCTTTCCTTTTACAAATGAAGCATGACTTATGAAGCCAATAAAAACCCCTTGGGAAAAATGACCTCATACATTGCCTACACAGTCCTTGCACAGGGTTCCTGACCTGTGACATGTAAAGAATGTCATCTGAAACAAAGTTTCATGAAAGCCAATATAAAAGCCTATGTAACAAAAAAGAAATATTCTTGCTGCACTGCATACAAATAATCAGGCCAAGTATAATAAAGGAAATCAGTCCTACCATGATTTATTTTTAGGAAAAATAGAAAACTGGAGAGAGGAAATTTATGTTTCAAAAACTATACTACACCTGTGGTCAGATTCTAGTCTTGCCTGATGCTATTCAATTGTAATGATTTTCTACAGTTTAGACCAAATTCTAATTTTTCTTGGCTACAAGTCTTCAAAACATTGTCTTCAAATTGTTGTCTTCAAAATATTGTCAGCCACTTTCATACCTGCCTACTGAGGTATAGACTTCAGAGTAATATGGCCTATATTGATTTTCCAGGATTGTTCTTTTGTTTTTTCTTTCTTCCTTACCCTATTTTCTCTTCATAGAACATGAAATTTGACGACCTGCTAAAAATGAACATTCTTAATAACTTGTGACCTACTCATCTATAAATAAGCCATCCTAGCTACAAGAGATCAGACAAAATCTGCAACCAGGGACTCATTTAATCTGAAAATAATTTCTCCAATAGATTTTTTTTTTTATAATTATACTTTAAGTTCTGGGTACATGTACAGAATGTGCTGGTTTGTTATATAAGATTATATGTGTCATGGTGGTTTGCTACACCCGTCAACCTGTCATTTACATTAGGTATTTTTCCTAATGCTATCCCTCCCCTAGCCCCCCAGCCCCCAACAGGCCCCAGAGTGTGATGTTCCCCTACCTGTGTACATGTGTTCTCATTGTTCAGCTCTCACTTAAGAGTGAGAACATGAGGTGTTTGGTTTTCTATTCTTTTGTTAGTTTGCTGAGTATGATTGTTCCCAGTGTCATCCACATCCCTGAAAAGGACATGAACCTATACTTTTTATGGCTGCATAGTATTCCATGGTGGCTATGTGCCACATTTTTTTATCCAGTCTGCTATTGATGGGCATTTGAGTTGGTTCTAAGTCTTTTATTATTGTGAACAGTGCCACAATGAACATATGTGACCATGTGTCTTTGTAATAAAATGATTTATAACCCTTTGGGTATGTAGCCAGTAACGGGATTGCTGGGTCAGATGGTATTTTTAGTTCTAGATCCTTGAGGAATTGCAACACTGTCTTCCACAATGGTTAAATTGATTTACACTCTCACCAACACTGTAAAAGTGTTCCTGTTTCTCCACATCCTTTCCAGCATCTGTTGTTTCCTTACTTATTAATGATCACCATTCTAACTGGTTTGAGATGATATCTCAGTGTGGTTTTGATTTGTATTTCTCTATTGACCAGAGATGAGCTTTTAAAAATATGTTTGCTGGCTGCATAAATGATTTCCTTTGAGACATTTCTGATTACACCCTTCACCCACTTTTATGATTTGTTTGTTTTGTAAATTTGTGCACGTTCTCTGTAGATTCTTGATATTAGCCCTTTGTCAGATGGATAGACTACAAAATTTGTCTCCTATTCTGTAGGTTGCCTGTTTATTCTGATGATAGTTTCTTTTGTTGTGCAGAAGCTCCTTAGTTTAATAAGATCCCATTTGTGAATTTTGACTATATTGTCAATTTGTCATTTTGTCATTGATTTTGGTGTTTTATTCATTATATCTTTGCCCATTCCTGTGTCCTGAATGGTATTGCTTAGGTTTTCTTCTAGGGTTGTTTTGTTTGTTTTTTGTTTAAACATTTTAGGTTTTATTTTCAAGTCTTTAATCCATTTTAAGTTACTTTTAATATAAGGTGTAAGGAAGGAATCCAGTTTTAGCTTTCTGTATATGGCTAGACAATTTTCCCAACACCATTTATTAAATAGGAAATCCTTTCCCCATTGCTTGTTTTTGTCAGGTTTGTCAAAGATCAGATGGTTTTAGATATGTAGTGTTATTTCTGAAGCCTCTGTTCTGTTCCATTGGTCTATGTCTTTTGGTACCAGTGCCATGCTGTTTTTGTTATTGCAGCCTTGTAGTATAGTTTGAAGTTAGGTAGCATAATGCCTCCAGTTTTGTTCTTTTTTCTTAGGATTGTCTTGGCTATGTGGGCTTTCTTTTGTTTCCATATAAAATATAGTTTTGTTCAATTCTGTAGAGAAAGTCAGCAATAGCTTGATGGACATTTCATTGAATCTATAAATTACTTTGTGCAATATGGTCATTTTCATGATATTTATCTTTCCTATCCATGAGCAAGAAATGTTTTTCCATTGTTTGTGTCCTCTCATTTACTTAAGCAGTCATCTGTAGTTCTTGAAAAGGTCTTTCACATTCTTTGTAAGTTGTATTCCTTAGTATTTTATTCTCTTTGTATAAAGCAATTGTGAATGGAAGTTCACTCATGAATTGGCTGTTTGTTATTGGTGTATAGAAATGCTTGTGACTTTGCACATTGATTTTGTATCCTGAGACATTGCTGAAGTTGCCTATCAACTTAAGGAGATTTTGGACTGAGATGATGGAGATTTCTAAACGTACAATCATGCCATCTGCAAACAGAGACAATTTGACTTCCTCTTATCATAATGGAATACACTAGCTCTTATTATTTTTAGATATGTTCCATCAATACCTAGTTTATTGAGAGGTTTTAGCATGAAAGGCTATTGATTTTTGTCAAAGGCCTTTTCTGCATCTGTTGAGATAATCATGTGGTTTTTGCCATTGGTTCCGTTTATGTGATGAATTACGTTTATTGATTTGCATATGTTGATCCCGCTTTCTATTCCAGTTGACTTGATAGTGGTAGATAAGCTTTTTGGTGTGCTGCTGGATTCAGTTGGCCAGCATTTTATTAAGGATTTTCACTTCGATGTTCATCAGGGATATTGGCCTGAAATTTTCTCTTGTTTTGTTGTGTCTCTGCCAGGTTTTGGTATCAGGATGATGCTGGCCTCATAAAATGAGTTAGGGAGGGGTCTCTCTTTGTCTATTGCTTAAAATAGTTTCAGAAGGAATAATACCAGCTCTTCTTTATACCTCTGGTAGAATTTGGCTATGAATCCATTTGGTCCTGAAATTTTTTTGGTTTGTAGGCTGTTAATTGTTGCCTCAATTCCAGAACTTGTTATTAGTCTATTCAGAGATTCGATTTCTTCCTTGTTCAGTCTTGAAAGGCTGTATGTGTTCAGGAATTTATCCATTTCTTCTAGATATTCTACTTCATTAGCATAGAGGTGTTTATTGTATTCTTTGCTGGCAGTTTGTATTTTCTGTGGGATTGATGGTGATATACCATTTATCATTTTTTATTATGTCTATTTGATTCTTCTCCTTTTTCCTACTTTGTTGATCTTTTCCAGCAACCAGCTCCTGGATTCATTGATTTTTGAAGGGTTTTTTTCCACGCTATCTCCTTTAGTTCCGTTCTGATCTTAGTTATTTCTTGTTTTCTGCTAGGTTTCAATTTGTTTGTTCTTGCTTCTCTAGTTTTTCAATTATGATGTTAGGGTGTCAATTTTAGATCTTTCCTGATTTCTCTTGTAGGCATTTAGTGCTATAAATTTTCCTCTACTCACTGCTTTAAAAGTGTCCTAGAGATTCTGATATATTGTGTCTTTGTTCTCATTGGTTTCAGAGAACATCTTTATTTCTGCCTTAATTTTTTCAATTTCCATATAATTGTGCAGTTCTGAGTTCCTTAATCCTATGTTCTAATTTAATTTCACTGTGGTTTGAGAGATTGTTACAATTTCCATTCTTTTGCATCTGCTGAGGAGTGTTTTACTTTCAATTATGTCATCGATTTTAGAATAAGTGTGATGTGGTGCTGAAAAGAATGTATATTCTGTTGATTTGGGATGAAGAGTTCTGTAGATGTCTGTTAGGTCCACTTGGTCCACAGCTTAGTTCAAGTCCTGGATATCCTTTTTAATTTTCTGTCTCATTCACCTATCTAATGTTGACAGTGGGGTGTTAAAATCTCCGACTATTATTTTGTGGGAGTCTAAGTCTCTTTGTAGGTCTAAAAGAACTTGCTTTCTGAATCTGTGTGCTCCTGTATTCGGTGCATATATATTTAGGATAGTTATTTCTAGTTGCATTGATCCTTATATTATTATGTAAAGCACTTGTCTTTTTTGGTATTTGTTGCTTTAAAGTTTATTTTATGATTGACTAGGGTTGCAACCCCTGTGGTTTTCTTTTTTCCTTCCATTTGCTTGGTAAATATTCCTCTATCCCTTTATTTTGAGCCTATGTGTGTTTTTCACTAGATGGGTCTCCTGAATACAGCACACCAATGGGTCTTGTCTCATTTCATTTGCCAGTCTGTGCTTTGTAATTGGCCATTTACATTTAAGAGTAATATAACAATGTGTGAATTTGATCCTGTTATCATGATACTAGCTCGTTATTTTGCTCATTATTTGATGCAGTTTCTTCATAGCATCAACGGCCTTTACAATTTGGTATGTTTTTGCAATGGCAGGTATCACTGGTTCCTTCCCATGTTTAGGGTTCCTGCAGGAGCTCTTGTAAGAAAGGGACTGGTAGTGACAAAGCCTCTCAGCATTTGCTTGTATGTAAAGGATTTTATTTCTCCTTGTGAAGCTTAGTTTGACTGGATATGAAACTCTAGGTTGAAAATTATTTTAGGAATATTGACTATTGGCCCGCACCCTGTTCTGGCTGGTAGGGTTTCTGCAAAGATATCTGCTGTTACTCTTATAAGCTTCCCTTTGTGGATGACCCAATGTTTCTCCCTTGCTGCCCTTGGCATTTTTTCCTTCATTTGAACCTTGGTGAATCTTGACAATTATGTGTCCTGGGGTTGCTCTTCTCGAGATCTTTGTGGTGTTCTCTCTGTTTCCCAAAGGTGAATATTGGGCTGTCTTGCTAGGTTGGGGAAGTTCTCCTGGATAAGATCCTGAAGAGAGTTTTCAAACTTGGTTCCATTTTCCCCATCACTATTAGGTACACCAATCAAAAGTAGATTTGGTCTTTTCACACAGTCCCATATTCCTTGGAGGCTTTGTTTCCTTTTTCTCTGATCCTTTCTTGGACGCTTTGCTTCTCTTCACTTTTCTCTAATCTTGTTTCCTCACTTTATTTCATTGAGTTGATCTTCAGTCTCTGATATCCATTCCTATGCTTGATCGATTTGGCTATTGATATTTGTGTATGCTTTATGAAGTTCTCATGCTGTGTTTTACAGCTCCATCAGGTCATTTATGTACTTCTCTAGTTATTCTAGTTAGCAATTCATGCAGCCATTTTTCAATGTTCTTAGCATTTTAGATGCAGTGGGAACCGGCCAGTTTGAACTTCATGGAAGCTTTTGTTACACTGCGAGGGAAAAAAATGCCTACTCAAGCCTCAGCAATGATGGATGCCCCTACCTTCACCAAACTCAATCATCCCAGATTGACCTCATACTGCTGTGCTGGTAGCTAGAATTTCAAGACAGTGGACCTTAGTTTGCTGTGCTCTGTGAAGGTGGGACCTGCTGAGCCAGATCACTTGGCTCCCTGTCTTCAGTCCTCCTTCCAGGGGAGTGAAGAGTTCCGTCTCACAGGCATTCCAGGTGCAACCGGGGTGTGGAAAAAAAAAAAAAAAGCTGAAGCCATTAGCTCCATGTCTGCGCAAATGGCTCCTTAGTTTTGTGCTTGAAACCCAGGGCCCTGGTAGCGTAGTCACTGGAGGGAATCTCCTAATATGCTGGTTCTGAAGACCATGGGAAAACCATAATATCTGGTCTGGAATGCACCATTCTTCCTGGTACAATCTCTCATGGCTTCTCTGGCTTGGGAAGAGAAATCCTTGTACCCCTTGTGCTTCCTGGGGAAGGTGAATTCCCCACTTTGCTTTGGCTTGCCCTTTGTGACCTGCACCACTCTCCAACCAGTCCCAAAGAGGTGAACTGGGTACCTCAGTTGGAAATGCAGAAATTACCCACCTTCTCCATTGATCTTACTGAAAACTGCAAACCAGATTTGTTCCTATTCAGCCATCCTGAAACGTGAGAATTTCCCATAGATTTTTTTAAAAGAAAAAGGGAAAAATGCGAAAGGAAAATAAATCTTGGGGACCCAAAATTATTGAGCTAAAAAGTCAAGCTGGAAACTGGTTAGGGTAAACCTGCCTTCCATTCTATTCAGTCATCTCTGTGTGAGATAAATTCATATCTGACTGCCTCATTTGGAAAGACTAATCAGAAAAATTAATACAACCATTTCTCTCTTTTGTCTACCTATAACCTGGAAGCCTCCTCTCCATTTCAAGTTTTCCCACCTTCACCTCGAGTTATCCCATCATTTCAGACTAAACCAATGCAAATCTTACAAACATATTTAATTCTTATGTCTCCCTAAAATGTATAAAACCAAGCTGTGCCCTTGTCACCTTGGCCACAAGTCATTTGGACCTCCTGGGGCTGTGTCACAATTGTGCATACTCACCCTTGGCAAAGCAAACTTTCTAAATTAAGTGAGACCTGTCTCAGATTTGGGGGGTTCACAAACTATACTTCAAGGTTACAGTAACCAAAACATCATAGTTCTGACACAAAAAAATCATTACACAAAACCAATGAAACGAGTTAGAGAAGGTTGTAGACTGCATTCTTACAACCATCTGATCTTTGACAAAATCTATAATTAGAAGCAATGGGGAATGGATTTCTACAATGAATGGTACTAGGATAACTGGTTAGCTTTATTTAGAAAATTGAAATTTTACAACTTCCTTCTAATGTATTAAAAAAATCAAGGTGGATTAAAGACTTAAATGTAAAACTTTAAACTAAAAAAACTGTAGACAAAAGACCAGAATATAGTATTCTGGACATAGGCCATAGCAAAGATTTTATGATCAAATGTCCCATGTTCTCACTTATTTCTGGGATCTAAAAATCAAAACAAACTCATGGACACAGACTGTGGAAGGATGATAACCAGAGGCTGGGAAGGGTAGTGAGAGAGTGAGCAGCATGTGGGAATTATTAGTGGATACAGAAAAATAGAAATAATAAAACCCTGGTGACCACAGTCAATAATAACTTAATAACATATTTAAAATAACATAAAGAGTGTAACCGGAATGAGTGTAACTTAAAGAATGACTGAGGGGTCGCTGGGCATGGTGGCTCACGCCTGTAATCCCACCACTTTGGGAGGCCGAGGCGGGTGGATCACGAGGTCAAGAGATCGAGACCATCCTGGTCAACATGGTGAAACCCCGTCTCTACTAAAAATACAAAAAAAAATTAGCTGGGCATGGTGGCACGTGCCTGTAGTCCCAGCTACTCGGGAGGCTGAGGTAGGAGAATTGCTTGAACCCAGGAGGCGGAGGTTACGGTGAGCCAAGATCGCGCCATTGCACTCCAGCCTGGGTAACAAGAGCAAAACTCCGTCTCAAAAAAAAAAAAAAAAAAATGACTGAGGGGATGGATACCCCATTCCCTATGATGCTTTTTTCATATTGCATGCCTCTGTATCAAAACATGTCATGTACACCATAAATACTATGTACCCACAAAATTAAAAATATAAAATATAACCATCTTTCTGTGTAGTAAACAGAGTTCCAAATCCAAGCCTACAGATCCCCATGAAACAACATACACTCTTTTGACTTGAAGAGTTTTCTCTTTGCTCTAGACATAGGTATTTGTAGAAGTTGAAATTCTGGAAAATTGACTTCCAACACAGCAAGAGGGATAGCCACACATATAAAATACAAGGACAGAGCAGGACTCACCAGTGCATTCTGTTGAAGTGAGCAAGCCAAATGAAAATTATTTTTTAAACTAATTGACTTTAGCTACTGAAAGGTCTATAGGACATTATCAGAGTTTCTGTAGGACCTATGATTTAGAATGTGAACTTCAATGTGATTGTGATCATTATGCAGTAATTGCTGTAAAAACCCAGGTTGGTGTTGGCCACATAGGACTACAACATTCAGATGGGGAGAATTAGAGTGTTTCTTTGACAAGTTCCTTTAAACGTGGCAGTAAGCTTAGTGCCTTTCAGTGTTCTCCTTTTTGCCGTAGACTCACAGACAGCAAGAGACACCTGACACCTCCACATCACTTCCTTAGCAGCCAAGATCAGCATATCACCCAGAAAGAATTCTGGCTGTGGGAGAATACGGCATACACAGAGACATGTTTGGCATTTCGTAATACCTAGGTGAGAGCTTTCTAAGCTCTTATGAAGTACATGATGCATAAGGTCCATTTCTAAATACTAGAAACATGATGCTGTGAAAGCACAGAATGTCTGTAGTTAAGATAACGCCATGCAGAAAAACATGTGGCAATGTAATCATCAGTCTTCACTTTTTCAATGGCCTTGCACATGGCTGTTACTGTACTGCAGAAGTCCAGTGCCAGTAGCTTCTGGTTCCCCATTGTGTCATCAGCTCAATACAAAGTTCCTGTCAAAATGACACCTGGAGGTGCTAAAAGGAAAATAATCTGAGGAAATGTACATTTTCAGTCTCAATTTCCAAACATTGGTCATCAAAAAGTGTTTTTGTCTATCTCGGCTGTCCCTTTACTACACTGTAGCGGTCTGAGGTGTGAGGAGTCAACACTGCAGAGTTCTGGTTGCCCTTGTGAGGTCTGCTGTCATAAACTTTGTCAAAGGAAGTATGCCTGCTTACAGAAATGAATATTGTTCCCTGACAATCAATATAGAATCCTGGCTCATACTTCTCTTTACATTTAATAAGAGCTTCGGCTAAATTTGTGATGTTCTGTGGCATTGTATCACTTATATCTAACATCTGAAATGTGATGCAAGGCACTTTCATCAAAAAGGCTCTAGTCACACCAGAGATGACAGATCCTGGATAGCTGTATTCCACATGTCTTACTGTTCCATAAGTGAGGGCTGTCACAGAATAATCATTTTGGTCTTCAAGGCCAAAAGAAGCAGAAAAATTCCTCATGGCACTTTGTTATTAAAATGTTCCTGGGATCTCTTTACAGTTTTTGAATTCTCCACAAGAAGAAAACATGATAAAAGTACTTGATTTTGATTTTAATTGTAACACCTACTCTCATCTCAGAATATTGACTTTTCATTTCTGAAACCCAATATGCTTAAAGTCATAAGGCAAATATTTAGCTATTTCAAATATGTTGCCTAGAACTATTTGTGTGGAGACAGTTCACCAGGTTTTCAAAGCACCTGAATTGTGACATTTGTTTCCATGTTTTCTAGAAGCAAGTTATTATATTATGTTTACATGAACACAATCTGTTCTAGTCTTCATAGTATGAACCATATTTGTCTGTAAAGGACCCACACACTTTACACTCCACAGTGGTTTTCTGTAGATGACCTTTACATATGTATCCACTCCCCTCTCCAGATTTTTGCCAATCTTTGGTGGAAAACAGCTTTTTCTTCTATCTTTCTGGCTCTGGTGGCCATGATAAATGCCATTTGCAAGAAGCAGTCTAACAGCACTGGATAGATATAATATCCATGCACTACTCTCTGGATATCTTCATTGAGTGCTTGTTGTTATGCCATCATTTAGCTCATCACAGAATGAAAAAAATGGCGTCTGCTTGAAAATAAAATATTAAAATCCAACATGAAAGCAGCATCGAAAAATTCATTACTGTTTAAAATCAACTTAACTTACTAACAACTCTAAAAAGCATCTTCTTTCTGTAAGTTAGAATTTAGTAGACGGCAACCATATTAAAATTCTTTCAAGGTACCCTGCAGTGCTTATGGAATCACACCTTTCTATCGCAACAGAATAATTCTGAATCATGTATTAAGCCTCACATGACTTGGCAAACTATAAATCTTCATTTGCATACTCTTCATTGTCATCTTGCAAAATGACATACTACCTGATTTTTCTGGCAAAAACTGAGAACATTTACCTTTTCATCATGCTTAATTTATAGAAGTTTTCATTTTCTTTGTTCACCCAGAGGCAAAATTTCTCGACTCTAAAGCACTCTCATATCGTTTTTGTAGAGAAATGAAGCAATAAGATTTTTTGTATCAGCTAGCAGGGAGTTTGTAATTTATGTATCAGGACAACCATTTAATTTGTTCTAAGTTATCTGTGGCAATGCTTTCCTAAAAACATTAGATTTACTTTTTTATGATGTGCTACAACATGAACCCAGGCAAAGAGAAGTTTGAGACCTCATTTAACATGGGCTGATATTACTTTTCTGGGCATTGAGATCATAAAAACACTGTCAAAACTACAAGTTAAAGTGCATTGACTGAATTTTTAAAATAACAATGAGACAAAAAAGTTGCAATTTAATTATTTTTGTTAAAACAAATGTTTTATAATTGTTAATATTTTCAAGAGATAGGGTCATGCTGCTGCCCAGACTGCAGTGATAGGGTGCAGTGGCTGTTCACTGACCCCATAATTTCATAGTACATCCTTGAACTCCTGGGCTTAAGTAATCTTTCTGCCTCAGCCTCTGGAGTAGCTGGGACTACACTTGTGCATTACTGCACCTGGCTTTTATGATTTTTCCCCCAGTGAAAAATAGTCAAACCCTAGATACGTTTCTTAATAAGCATAGTTGAATTATTTTTTCCTTAACAACTCTGTAATTGATACCCTTGTCATTACTGGATTCACTTCGAGATCCCCAGAAGTAGATTCTTACTATGAGTGAAATCACATGAAGATGTTACCTGGATGATCCTTGGTTGTCTTCATGGAAGAAAGAATTTACACAAAAGATCAGTTTGTAAATAAAGAAAAGTTTTATTGGGAAAGTACAAATACACTCCAAGAGAGGAGGGGGCTGACCCTGCTGGAAACATCCCCATGACATTCTGCATTGTTATCTTCTATTGCCTCAGTTATTTCTTTGCCCAGTTCTCACCAAAGTTCGGGGGATCCTCCTTTACTGTGCTTAATGCACATGCATGGGAAACATTAATCAATACGAACCCTACCTAATGGTGGCACTGCATATTACCACCACCCCAGGAAGGTATAGCAGTCAATTTTGTACTCATTGTGCCTGCTCAGCTCTCAGGAATTCCCCTTTGCCTTTTTTCCTTATCATGATCTAGTTAACATTCTGAAAGTTCAAAGATGGAATACTGAGCATCCAAAGAGGTATTCCTGGGGTTCTTTCCAGCATGGATACCTCCCCCTTGTGCCTGCTCATATCTGTCTACTCTTACATTTCTCCCTCAAGTGGTTGGGACCCAGAAATCTTTTGGGAGACGGGGCAGAGGTCATTCTCTGTAGCTACTTCCTGCTGAAAAGGGGCATCGAGGGTCTTCAGGATCCTTCCTCCTTGCATGCTGTCATGGTGAGGAGGTTTTGACGATTGTTGTCTCTTAGAAGATTTCATTCGTGCTGTCCAGAGGAGACATATAGGGACTTGGTTGTCCTGGAGGGAAAGAAAGAGGTTGATATGCCCATCACAAGATCATTTGAAGTCGATGGTTTCTAGGTGGGAGGAAATAAACTGAGAAGATTCAGAGAGCAAGGCTCAAAAAGGAGAGGAAGATAGAGGCCGGGGGTCCCAGGAAAGGGAAGAGCTCTGAGAATGAAGACCAGGTGACACCCCAGCAGAGCCAAGTCTTAATATCCCTTTAGCAAAGATGAGAGGCCTGGTCTATAAGATCTCGAATATGCTCATGGACCTGTTCTGATCTGTTAACAGAAAAATACAAGAATTATGTTAGAAATCTGAAAACTAAAGAAAAGAGATACCGTAACTAACCTTTGAAAAGTAGTTCTCCATTCTGATATTTGAAGACAATGAGCTTGACATAGGAATCCTTAAGTCTTCTCTTGGATTATGTATTCTGTTGAGACCTAAACTGTCATTAAACTTTCCATTGCAAGGTGATTCTAGGACTGGCATCATAGTATATGTGGCCAATAAACATCTGGTCTGTTCCTTCACTAGAAGTTTGGTAGTAAAATCTGCTAGAATTTTCTTCTGTAAGACTGCAAAAGATAAACGCTGAGTGTTTATTTTTTTGAATGAAATGTACCATAAATGATGTGTCTCTTTTCCAAGTCCATCTGCTCTGAGCTCTAGCTGGCTTGGAGCTCCAATCACTCTGAGCTCCATTTTGCTCTGAGCATCATCTGCTCAGACCTCCATCTTACTCTAAGCATCATCTTTTCTGAGCTCCATCTTCTCCAAGTTCCAGCTTGCTCGGAGCTCCAATCACTCTGAGCACTGTCTTGCTCTGAGCATGATCTACTCCAAATTCCAATGGCTCAGAGCAATGTTTGGCGTGCCAATCACTCTGAGCTCAGTCTTGCTGTGAGCATCATCTTTTCTGAGTTCCATCTTACACCGAGCAACATCTGCTGCAAGCTCCATCTTGCTTGGAGGTTCTTCTTGCTTCAAGCTCTATTTATTCCAAGCTCCACGTGCTCCAAGTTCCATCTTGCTGAGAGATCCAATCACTCCAAGCACGATCTTTCTCTGAACACCGTCTGCATAGACATTTATCTTACTCAGAGCTTCATCTAGTCAGAAATCCATTTACTCTGAGCTCCATCTTGCTGGGAATTCTAATCACTCTGCTCCATTATGCTGGGAGCTCCAATCACTCCCAGTTCCATTTTGCTCTGAGCACCATCTGGTCGGAGCTGATCTTACTCTGAGCAACATGGGCTCTGAGCTCCACCTTGCTTGGAGCTGTAATCACTATGGGCTCCATTTTGCTCTGAGCTCCGAAACCTAGCAACATCTCCTCCAAACTCCATCTTGCTTAGAGCTCATTTTTGCTCAGAGCTCTATCTACTCCAAGCTGCATTTTGCTCAGAGCTCTTATTGTTCAGAGCAATGTTCAGAGTGCCAGTCACTCCGAGCTGCCTCTTACTCTAAGCACTATCTGCTCTGAGGTCCATCTTACACCAGCAACATCTGCTCCAAGCTCCATCTTCTTGGAGCTCCTTGTTGCTTAGAGGTCTATCTGATCTGAGCTCCATCTGGTTTGAAACTTCAATTACTTCAAGCTCCATCTTGCTCTGAGCACCATCTGCTTGAAGCTCCATCTGCTCTGAGCTCATCTTGCTTAGAGTTCCCATCACTCTGAGCTCCATTTTGCTCTGAGCACCATCTGCTCAGAGTTTCATCTACTTGGAGTTGCATTTGCTTCAAGCTCCATCTTTCTCAGAGCTCCAATCACTCCAAGCTCAGAGCTCCATCTTCTCCTAGGTCCACCTTGCTGAGATTTCCAGTCACTTCCAGCTCCATTTTGCTCTAAGCACCATCTATCTGCTCAAAGTTCCACCTTACTACTGTGAGCAGCATGTTCTCTGAGCTCCATCTTGCTCTGAGCGCCATCTGCCCTCAGCTCCATCTTACACCAAGCAACATCTGCTCCAAGTTCCATTCTGCTTGGAGCTCCTTTTTGTTCAGAGCTCTGTCTGCTCTGAGCTCCATCTTCCTTGGAGCTCTAACCACTCTGAACTCCATCTAAAACCAAGCAATGTCTATACCAAGCTGCATCTCGCTTAGAGCTCCTTCTTGCTCAGAGATCCATCTTGTTCAGCGTTCCAAAGGCTCAGAGTAATGTTCACAGTTCCAATCACTACAAGCTCCATCTTGTTCTGAGCTCCATCTTACACCAGGAAACAACTTCTGCAAGCTCCATCTTACTTGCAGGTACTTCTTGCTCAAAGGCCTACCTCCTCCTAGCTCCATCTTGCTCAGAGCTCCAATCACTCTGAGCTCTATCTTGCTTTAACACCATCTGGACAGAGCTTAATTTTTCTCGGAGTTCTGATCATTCTGAGGTTCATCTTGCTCTGAGCACCATCTATTTGGGAGCTCCAGATTGCTCTGATTACCATCTGCTTGGAAGCAATTTCTGTGGGCTCCATCTGTTCTGAGCTCTAATCACTCCAAACTCTATCTTGCTGTGAGTACTATATGCTCAGATCTCCATCTTGCACTGAGCACCATCTGCTCTGAGCTCCTTTCACTCCAAGCTCCATCTAGCTCTTAGCTCCATCTTACACAGACGAACATGAGCTCCAAACTCCACCTTGCTTGGAGCCCCTTCTTTTCTGAGCTTAATCTGCTGAGCTCCATCTGCTCAGAACTCCATCTGCTCCAAGCTCCATCTTGCTCAGAGCTCCATCTGCTCTGAGTTCCATCTTGCTCTGAGCTCCATCTTGCTCTGAGCTCCATCTGCTCTGAGCTCCATCTTGCTCTGAGCTATATCTGCTCAGAGCTCCAACTTGCTCAGAGCTCATTCTTGCTCAGAGCTCCATCTGCTCCGAGCTCCATCTTGCTCAGAGCTCCAACTGCTCAGAGCTCCATCTTGCTCAGAGCTCATTCTTGCTCAGAGCTCCATCTGCTCCGAGCTCCATCTTACTCAGAGTTCCATCTGCTCCGAGCTCCATCTTGCTCAGAATTCCATCTGCTCTGAGGTCAATCATGCTCTGAGATTCATCTACTCCGAGCTCCATTTTGCTCAGAGCTCCATCTGCTCTGAGCTTTATCTTGCTCAGAGCTCCATCTTGCTCAGAGCTCCATCTGCTCTCAGTTTTATCTTGCTCAGAGCTTCATCTGCTCTGAGCTGCATCTGCTCTCAGCTCTCTCTTGCTCAGAGCTCCATCTTGCTCATAGTTCCATCCACTCAGAGCTACATCTTGCTCAGAGATCTATCTGCTCTGAGCTCCATCTTCTCTGAGCTCTATCTTGCTCAGAGTTCCATATGCTCCAAGCTCTATCTTGCTCTGAGCTCCATCTGCACCGAGCTCCATCTTGCTCAGAGCTCCATCTGCTCTGAGCTCCATCTTGCTCAGAGCTCCATCTGCTCTGAGCTCTATCATCTTGCTCAGAGTTCCATCTGCTCCGAGCTCCGTCTTGCTCAGAGCTCCATCTGCTCTGAGCTTTATCTTGCTCAGAGCTCCATCTGCTCTGAGCTCCATCTTCTCTGAGCTCCATCTTGCTCAGAACTCCATCTGCTCTGAGGTCAATCATGCTCCGAGCTCAATCTGCTCCGAGCTCCATTTTGCTCAGAGCTCCATCTGCTCTGAGCTTTATCTTGTTCAGAGCTCCATCTGCTCTGAGTTCTATCATCTTGCTCAGAGTTCCATCTGCTCCGAGCTCCGTCTTGCTCAGAGCTCCATCTGCTCCGAGCTCCATTTTGCTCAGAGCTCCATCTGCTCTGAGCACTTATCTGGCTCAGAGCTCCATCTGCTGTGAGTTTTATCTTGCTCAGAGCTTCATCTGCTCTGAGCTCCATCTACTCTCAGCTCTATCTTGCTCAGAGCTCCATCTTGCTCAGAGCTCCATCCACTCTGAGCTACATCTTGCTGAGAGATCTATCTGCTCTGAGCTCCATCTTCTCCGAGCTCTATTTGCTCAGAGCTAAATCTGTTCCGAGCTCCATCTGCACCGAGCTCCATCTTACTCAGAGCTCCATCTGCTCCGAGCTCCATCTTGCTCAGAGTTTCATCTGCTCTGAGCTCCATCTACTCTCAGCTCTATCTTGCTCAGAGCTCCATCTTGCTCAGAGCTCCATCCACTCTGAGCTACATCTTGCTGAGAGATCTATCTGCTCTGAGCTCCATCTTCTCCGAGCTCTATTTGCTCAGAGCTAAATCTGCTCCGAGCTCCATCTGCACCGAGCTTCATCTTGCTCAGAGCTCCATCTGCTCCGAGCTCCATCTTGCTCAGAGCTCCATCTGCTCCGAGCTCCATCTTGCTCCGAGCTCCATCTGCTCCGAGCTTTATCTTGCTCAGAGCTCCATCTGCTCTGAGCTTTATCTTGCTCAGAGCTCCATCTGCTCTGAGCTCCATTTGCTCTGAGCTCTATCTTGCTGAGTTCCATCTTGCTCAGAGCTCCATCTGCTCTGAGCTTTATCTTCCTCAGAGGTCCATCTGCTCTGAGCTTTATCATGCTTAGGGCTCCATCTGCTCTGAGCTTTATCTTGCTCAGGGCTCCATCTGCTCTGAGCTTTATCTTGCTCAGGGCTCCATCTGCTCTGAGCTTTATCTTGCTCAGAGCTCCATCTGCTCTGAGCTCCATTTGCTCTGAGCTCTATCTTGCTGAGTTCCATCTTGCTCAGAGCTCCATCTGCTCTGAGCTTTATCTTGCTCAGAGCTCCATCTGCTCTGAGCTCCATCTGCTCTGAACTCTATCTTGCTCAGAGCTCCATCTTGCTCAGAGCTCCATCTGCTCTGAGATCTATCATCTTGCTCAGAGTTCCATCTGCTCCGAGCTCCGTCTTTCTCAGAGCTGCATCTGCTCCGAGCTCCTCTTGCTCAGAGCTCCATCTGCTCTGAGCTCTATCTTGCTCACAGTTCCATCTTGCTCAGAGCTCCATCTATTCCAAGCTGCATCTTGCTCCAAGCTCTATCTTGCTCAGAGCTCCATCTGCTCCGAGCTCCATCTTGCTCAGAGCTCCATCTGCTCTGAGCTCCATCTTGCTCAGAGCTCCATCTTGCTCAGAGTTCCATCTGCTCTGAGCTTTATCTTGCTCTGAGCTCCATCGTGCTCTGAGCTCCATCTGCTCTGAGCTCCATCGTGCTCTGAGCTCCATCTGCTCTGAGCTCCATCGTGCTCAGAGCTCCATCTGCTCTGAGCTTTATCTTGCTCAGAGCTCCATCTGCTCTGAGCTCTATATTGCTCAGAGCTCCATCTGCTCTGAGCTCCATCATGCTCTGAGCTCCATCTTGCTCAGAGCTCCATCTGCTCCGAGCTCCATCTTGCTCCGAGCTCCATCTGCTCCGAGCTCCATCTTGCTCCGAGCTCCATCTGCTCCGAGCTCCATCTGCTCCAAGCTCCATCTTGCTCCGAGCTCCATCTGCTATGAGCTTTATCTTTCTCAGAGCTCCATCTGCTCTGAGCTTTATCTTTCTCAGAGCTCCATCTGCTCTGAGCTCCATCTTGCTCAGAGCTCCATCTGTTCTGAGCTTTATCTTGCTCAGATCTCCATCTGCTTGAGCTCCATTTGCTCTGAGCTCTATCTTGCTGAGTTCCATCTTGCTCAGAGCTCCATCTGCTCTGAGCTTTATCTTGCTCAGAGCTCCATCCACTCTGAGCTACATCTTGCTCAGAGATCTATCTGCTCTGAGCTCCATCTTCTCTGAGCTCTATCTTGCTCAGAGCTCCATCTGCTCTGAGGTCCATCTTGCTCAGAGCTTCATCTTGCTCAGAGCTCCATCTGCTCTGAGCTCCATCTTGCTCAGAGCTCCATCTGCTCTGAGCTCCATCTTGCTCAGAGCCCCATCTGCTCTCGCTCCATGTTGTTCAGAGCTCTATCTGCTCAGAGCTCTGTATATGCTCCAATCTCCATTTTGCTCAGAGCTGCAATCACTCCAAGCTCTATCTTGTTCTGAGCACCATCTGCTCTGAGCTCCATATACTCAGAGCTCCAATCACCCCAACCTCCATCTTACTCTGAGCACCATCTGCTCTGAGCTCCACCTTGCTCAGAACTCCAATCACTCCAAACTCCATCTTGCTCTGAGCAGCATCTGCTCTGAGCTTCATTTTGCTCTGAGACCATATACCTGGAGCTCCATCTTATACTCTGTGCAACATCTGCTCTGAGATTCACATTGCTCGGAGCTCCACCTCACCTAGAGATCTGTCTGCTCCGAGCTCCATCATGCTTGGAGCAGCAGTTTGCTCAGAAGTCCATCTTGCTCTGAGCACAATCTGCTCCATGGATGGTTTTTGCAGCACAATTTGCAATAGGAAAGACATGGAACCGACTCATATGCTCATCAGTGGTAGACTGGAGAAAGAAAATGTGCTACATATACACCATGGAATGCTATGCAGCCATAAAAGGATATGAGATCACATCCTCTGCAGGGACATGGATGAAGCTGAAAGTCATCATCCTCAGCAAAGTAACACAGGAAATAGAAAACCAAACATTGCATGTTCTCACTCATAAGTGGGAGCTGAACAATGAGATCACCTTTTAATACTATTACATCCTCTGTAGATGATCTCTGTTTCTCATAACAAAAGATATTTATACTTTGTAATTTTTTTCTCCCTAAAGGATTGTGGCTTCTCCTGTCTGTGTCAGCTTAGGGTTCAGGTTAACTACCCCACCTTGTAATGACCCACTCCATGTCCACATGTGGTTGGTCTCTTCTGTGAAAATGTTTGTTCACAGACTCTTACCACCTATGGGTCATTTGAGGGGAGGTGACCTCACATAGTACTGCACCATGCAAATGACCAACTGAAAAAATTACTGAAACAATGTGTGTGTCTTGTTATTTCAAAGAATAAGCAGTAGTCAGTTGAAGGTGATAAAGTTTTAGTAATGTCAGTGATATCTTAGATGACCAAGAATAATCCTGTGGGCCCCAAGAACATATTACAATATGGACTATGCAAGCAAAAATCTCATCCATCAGACAACAGCAAATGATGTTCTAGCTAAAATGTTAATTGTCCTCTCTTGATGTGTGAAAGCACGCAACCAGCAGGAGGCACAAACATCCGGGAGACAAAGGCGGAGTGGGTGTTTCATGCAGACAGTTTCAGTGCGAGAAGGTGAAGTCGTCTGGGGATGGATGGCAGTGACAGCTACAATGTGAACTGACTGAACGCCAGCCACTTAACCGTCAACTCCAAAACAGGTCAAACAGGCCAGGTGTGGTGGCTCACACCTGTCATCTCAGCACTTTAGGAGGCCGAGGTGGGCAGATTGCTTGAGTCCAGGAGTTTAAGCCCAGCGTGGGCAACATGGTGAACTCCATCTCCACATAAAATACAAACAATTAGCTGGGTGCGGAAGTGCACAACTTGAGCCTGGGAGGCGGAGGCTGCAGTGAGCCAAGACTGCCTCGTTGCACTTCAGCCTGGGCAACAGAGCGAGACCCTGTCTAAAAAAATTAAAATAAACAAAAAAAGGCCAGGCTCGGTGGCTTACATCTGTAATCCCAGCACTCTGGGAGGCGGAGGCGTGCAGATCACGAGGTCAGGAGTTCTAGACCAGCCTCGCCAACACAGTGAAACCCCAACTCTATTAAAAAATACAAAAGGTAGCTGGCCATGGTGGTGGGTACCTGTAATCCCAGCTACTTGGGAGGCTGAGACAGGAGAATCACTTGAACCCAGGAGGTGGAGGTTGCAGTGAACCAAGACCACATCACTGCACTCCAACCTGGGCGACAGAGTGACACCATTAAAAAAAAAAAAAAAAAAGTTAAAATGGCTGGGTGTTGTGGCTCATCCCTGTAATCCCGGCACTTTGGGAGGCTAAGGTAGGCGGATGGTTTGAGTCCAGGAGTTGAGGCCAGCCTGGGCAACACAGTGAGTCTCTACAATAAAAAATATATATATATATAAAATTCGCCAGATGTGGTAGTGCATGCCTGTAGTCCCAGCTACTAGGGAGGCTGAGGTGAGAGGATCACTTGAGCCTGGGAGGTTGAGGCTGCAGTGAGCCATGATCACATCACTGCATTCCAGCCTGGGCACTGCAGTGAGACCCTGTCTCAAAAACAACAAGAACAAAATAATTGGTCAATTTTATGTGATGTATATTTACAATAAAAAATAAAAAATAGAAAACAAAATCTCAGCCAACTGGATGATAATTTAGACACCATCTTTTGGAGGGGCCGGGGTACCCCTAGTAAAGAATCAAAGCCAGAGTCCACAGAGCGAGGAGGCTGCAGGAAGCTGGACCTTAGCAAAAGACACCAGAGGGAAAAGTGCATTTTCCAAATTAAGTGGAAAACCTTCTCGGTTTTCTTCCAAGCCTTCATCACTTCTGCCTAGACACCGTGAAAGAACGCAGTTCTGATGAGACTCTAAGGTAATGTGCGCCCAGGAGCTCTCTCAGCATAGGAGCCACATCCATCAATTAACACGCCCCTTTCCCAAAGAACTCCATGTGACAGTCATCTACTCCAAGCAAGATGAAGGGGATCCATTTCCCCCATCTGCATCACCACAGAAGCGATGATCACAGCTGCCCAGGAAAGGAGCTACAGGGAGGTGGGCATGGCTCTGAATTTCAGTTTGGCCGAGTTTTGCCATCAGCCAAGGACACAGACCTCAAAAGACCTCACAGTACAGCTTAACTGGGAGGCTGAGGTGACAGAGCGATACTCCATCTCAAAATAAAATAAATAAGTAAATAAAAGCACATCTGTTTCAATGCAGTGACATATTAGGACAATTTGAGCACAGCATGGATTCTGAGTTTGCTCATGCACAATTTCCTCCATGAGAAACACTAAGCGAACACAGAAAACCACAGCCAGCAGGGAGCTGCACAGGGTCACACCCACACACACCTCTGTCTCTCACCTCCCTGTGCTCCCTGCTGGGGCCATGACCCACTTCCTCCACACCTGGGTTCCCCAAAGAGACACTGCCAGCACATTTGGAAAGAGGATGGGGCTGGGAGCTGGCACAGTTGGGTCCCAAAAAGGAGGGGATGGTGAGGTGGGGGGGCTACTGTCTGATGTCCCTAACCCCTCCTTAGCTCCTGTCCTCTGTCATCGGTTCCCTCAATGGAGTCCACATGTTCAGGCAGAATCTGGAGGTGCAGCTGAGCTCTGTAAGGACCGAGAACACGACCGTGGTGTGGAAAAGCTTCCATGACAGGTCCCTAGGCGGGAACATGGGACACGGACAGGGCCTGGGTTATAGTCCCTGTTGAAGATGACTTCAGAGGCCTTCCAGTTCTTTAAAGCCAGCTGTTAATTTGGCTATGGGATCTTTAGCAAGCCAGTTACCCTCTTTGATCCCTGCTGTTCTCTATAAAAAAACACATTATACAAGTGTTAATATGGTAGGGAAAGAATGCTTCCAATAACAGCAATGTTTGTTTTCTCATTTGTTTTATGCAGATCTGTAGCACTGTGTAGGTACTATAATCTAATGAGAATAGGTGAAAAAAAATATGCTGTATCTATTGACAGCAGGAATGAGGGGGGCCTAGAAGAATATATAGTAGCAGTAAATGAGATTAAAATGCCATATACCAAAAAACAGTAAACATCGGGTATTCATCCAATGAGTTCTCCTACAGTAGACCAGCTGCTCCCGAATAACATTCAGTGTACATATACTGTGTAAACATCTGAAATAATAGGCCAGGTATGGTGGCTAACACCTGTAATCCCAGCACTTTGGGAGGCTGAGGCAGGAGAACCACTTGAACCCGGGAGGTGAAGGCTGCAGTGAGAAGAGCTCGCACCACCACCTCCGGCCTGGAGACAGAGTGAGATTCCATCTCAAAAAAAAAGTTGCTCTTGCTCTGTTTGCTTTGCTGCCCAGGCTGTAGTGCAGTGGTGCGATCACTGCTCACTGTCACCTCGAACTCCTCAGCTCAAGTGATACTCCCACCTCACCTTTAGTGTACCTTCAATTAGCTGGCCGTGATGGCACACACCTTTTAGTCCCAGCTATTTAGTCCCTGCCAAATAGCTGGGACTAAAAGGTGTGTGCCATCACGGCCAGCTAATTGAAGGTACTGCTTTGATAATTGTAAGTAACGAGCAAGGACCTCAGAGCCTTGGCTAGCATTCATATGCCCCAGATAAAGAGGTGGCTAATAGATCAGAGGTAACCAGCTACTCCTCTGCTGCATCCAAGACTAGAGAAATTGAGCCACGTATGTTTCCTCTACTAGACCTCCACACCTTTTTTAACTCTCCACTTGAGCCACAATGAAAGGCTGAACAGCTCCCAATCTTTACTCTTCCACATCCAGTTCCATTATTAGCAAGGTGTATGCAAAATTGTCTTTTTCTCCTGTGACTGCAATGGAAGATCTTCATGGACCAGGTACCAAATCTGCCTGCTTCAGTTAACCTACTACCATACACCCACCCTCAAAAGAGGGAGCAACAGCACTGACGCAGAAGAACTTGGAAAATGAGCTAGGCAAGGAGACAACTACCCCAGGTAAGTAAGCATAATCCTAGTTACCTAAAGCAGGAACATCAGACCAAGGTAACATAGGCAAGAACTTCATGACTAAAACACCAAAAAGCATTGGCAACAAAAGCCAAAATAGACAAATGGAACCTAATTAAACTCCAGAGCTTCTGTACAGCAAAAGAAACAGTCAATAGAGTGAACCGGCAAACCAACGGAATGGGAAAAAAATTTTGCAATCTACCCATCTGACAAAGGGCTAATATTCAGAATCTACAAAGAACTAAAACAGATCTACAAGCAAAAAACAAACAAACCCATCCAAAAGTGGAAAAAGGATATGAACAGATACTCAAAAGAAGACATATATGAGGCCAACAAACATATGAAAAAATGCTCACCATCACTGATTAGTAGAGAAATGCAAATCAAAACCACACTGAGATATCACCTCACGCCCGTTGGAAAGGGGATCATTAAAAAAACTGGAGACATCAGATGCTGGAGAGGATGTGGAGAAATAGGAACTTTTACATTGTTGGTGGGAGAGTAAACTAGTTCAATCATTGTGGAAGACAGTGTGGCGCTTCCTCAAGGACCTAGATATAGAAATTCCATTTGACTAAGTGATTCCATTACTGGGTATGTAGCCAAAGAATTATAAATCATTCTACTATAAGGACACATGCACACGTATGTTCATAGCAGCACTGTTTATAATAGCAAAGACTCTGAACCAACACAAATGCCCATCGACGATAGACTGGACAAGGACAATATGGCACATATATACCATGGAATACAATGCAGCCGTAAGAAACGATGAGTTTGTGCCCTTTGTAGGGACATGGATGAATCTGGAAACCATCATTCTCAGCAAACTGACACAAGAACAGAAAATCAAACACCACATGTTCTCACTCACAGGTGGGTGTTGAACAATCAAAAACACATGGACACAGGGAGGAGAACATCACACTGGGGTCTGTTGGGGGAGCCAAGGGAGGGACAGCGGTGGGGTGGGGAGGTAGGGGAGGGATAACGTGGGGAGAAATGCCAGATGTGGGTGATGGGGGACAGAGGCAGCAAACCACATTGCCATGTGTGTACCTATGCAACAATCCTGCATGATCTGCACATGTACCCCAGAAGCTAAAGTACAATTTAAAAAAAAAAGATTTGCAAGGGATCAAAAAGCATTTAAATATCCACATGAAGATATTTATCAGCAAGACTGATACCACAAAAAAAAATCAAATCATTGATATTAAGAATATATTGGAGAAGTTCTCCAAGAATGTAGAGGAAAAGGATAACAGAATGAAAGTAATGAGAATGAGAGCTCTGTGAAACCCAATTTTAAAACTCCAATATTAATATAATACATTTTTCAGAATAGAGTAGAACAAGAACAACAAACTAATGGGGAAAAAAATATATAGAAAATATTTTTTCTTGACCTTTAAAAAAATCATGTTGTATAAAAAGAAATCCGCACATAGAAATATCCTGGCAGAATATGTATTAAAAAGTTGGAAAACTTTAAACCATTCCAGGATCTGAGAAAAGTACTTAGAAATGAATGATAATCAGACTGAACCTGGCTTTTCCTCTGTGATAGAAAATTCAGGGAAACACTACAATACCATCTACACAGTTGAAGGGAAGGGTTAGGACCCAAGTAACCAGCGATTTTGAAAACACACTTTGTAGTCTGACATCTGTGAAAATAACATACTTGGTTGTTTTTGCTTTGAGAGTACATATCACCAATAAGCAGCTTAAGAAAAATATCACCTTAGTTCAACCATTATGGAAGACAGTGTGACGATTAATCAAGGATCTAGAACAAGAAATATCATTTGATCCAGCAATCCCATCACTAGGTATATACTCAAAGGATTATAGATCATTCTACTATAAAGACACATGCACACATATGCTTACTGCAGCACTATTTACAATAGCAAAGACTTGAAACCAACTCAAATGCCCATCAATGATAGATTAGATAAAGAAAATGTGGCACATATACACCATGGAATACTATACAGTCATAAAAAAGAAATGAGTTTCATGTATTTTGCAGGGACATGGATGAAGCTGGAAACCATCATTCTCAGCAAACTAACACAGGAACAGAAAATCAACCACCTCATTTTATCACTCATAAGTGGGAGTTGAACAATGAGAACACATGAACACAGGGAGGGGAACGTCACATACTAAGGCTTGTTAGGGGGTGGGGAGAAAGGGGAGGGAGAGCATTAGGACAAATACCTAACACATGCAGGGCTTAAAACCTAGATGACGGGTTGATAGGTGCAGGAAATCACCAGGGCACATGTATACCTGTGTAACAAACCTGCATGTTCTGCACATGTATCCCAGAACTTAAAGTAAAATTCAAAAAATATTTAAAAAAAGATCAGCCTGGGCAACATGGCAAAACCCTGTCTCTGTGATATATACAAAATAATAATAATTAACTGGGAGTGGTAGCACACACCTGTACTTCTAACTACGTGGGAGGCTAAAGTGGGAGCATCATGTGACCCAGGTAGGTCAAGGCTGCAGTGAGCCATAATCATGCCACTGCACCCCAGCCTAGAGAAAAGGGTAAGATGCTGTTTTGAGGAAAAAAAAAAAAGATAGAAGAGGGAGGCAGGAGAGTCAGGAGAGAGATTTGAAGATGCTGCACTGTTGCCTTTGAAGAGGAAGAGGGGCTATGAGCTAAGGAATGCAGGCAGCCTCTATAGAAGCTGGACAAAGCAAGGAAACAGATTCTCCCCCAGCATCTCCAAAGGAATGTAGCCCTGACAATATCCTGATTTTAACCTACTAAGATGCATTTCAAACTCAGACCTCCAGGACTTAAAGATAATAAACTTGCATTATATTAAGTGGCCAAGTGAGTGATAATTGGCTACAGCAACCATAGAAAACTAATATAAAAACTAATAGAGGCACAGTCGTTTCCCATTACCCACAGTGTCACTTTCTGCAGTTTCAGTTCCCTGAGCACATCCCAAAAATATCAAATGGAAAATTCCAGAAATAAAACATTCAGTTTTCATTTGCATGCCATTCCAAGGAGCGTGATGAAACCTTACACCGTCCCAACTGCCCCGCCTGGGGCCATCAATCTCCCTTTGTGTAGCCTATCCACACTTTCTACACTACCAATTCTGCCAAGCACTCAGTAGCTGGCTCAGCTAACAGACTAACTATTGCAGTACATGCATGGGGCAGCAGCGGTGGCAACCCTGGACACTGGCCCCAGTAGCATGGAACCCAGGACCAGACACTGCAACAGTCAGCCCGCAGGTGCGGGAGGGCACGAGGCACTCAGTTACAATTCTGCGGCTGCGCAGTGCCCAGTGCCCGCAAACCTGTGCTCTGGACCAGGGCCAAGGAAAAGTGGACTCTAGGGTGGGATGGTGGTACACTCCACGACCCTCACACCCTCAGGGAGCAGCCCCGCCAGAATCTGCAGTGGGCTTAGCCATAGCTGCCACCTGGAAATGGCACAAGTCAGTATCAGTGGCAACCCCTGGCCCTGTCCTCCCTCACCAGCAGCAGGAATCCCAGGGCCAGATGTTACCATGGCGCCTAACTTTGGTAGGTGGTGCAGCTGCAAGGGGGCGGAAACCGGTGCTCAGCCTCATCCCGGGGGTTGCAGTGGGCCCAGAGCCCGCAACTCCATGCTCTGGGCTTGGGCAAAGGAAGCACTGATCTTAGGGTGGGGGGAGGTGCCTTGGGCGACCCTCAGGCTGTCTGAGACCAGCCCTGTGGCCTCCCGTGCATTCTGCTGCACTTGCTACTTACAGATGGCATACAGCAGTGGTGGCAACCCCTGATCCTGCCCGCCTCCACCAGCAACACGGACCCAAGGGCCAGACCATGAGGCGGCACCTAAATCAGGCCCTGCAGCAGGAGAAGGACTGTAACTGGTGCCCAGCCCCATCCTAGTGGCTGCAGGGTACCCAGTGCCCACAACCAGCACCCTAGACAAGGGTCAAAAAGGAACAGAAGGGGGGAACTGGTGCTCAGCCTCACCCCTGAGGCTGCACAGTGCCCAGCGCCCAGACTCCACTCTCTGGGCTGGGCCAAGGAAAATGGACCCTAGGCTGTGCACTGGGCAATTCTCAGGCCGTCTAGGGCCAGCCTCTGCCTTGGGCTCAGCTGCAGCTACCACCTGCACACGGTCATGCAGCAGCCACAGTGACAACCCCTGATGCTGCCCGCCTGCTCCACCACAGTGAGGATCCCAGGGCCAGAAGCCTCTGCAGGCTCCTCATGCAGGTAGTTGACCCTGCTGCTGCAGAAAAGCAGGAACCGGCCAGTTGGCCTCCAGGATCCAGCGGCTGCACAGCACCCAGAGACTGCGACCCGTCACTCTGTGCATCGGCCAAGGAAGAGGGGTCCTAGGCTGGGAGGGCAGTCTGTTGGGCGGCCCTTGGGTCTTCTCAGACTAGCCCTGCCAGCCAACACCATGGGCTCAGCTGCAGCCACCCCTTGAAGAGGGTGCGTGGCAGCAGCAGTGGCAACCCGGGACATGCACGCGACGGCCAGCAGCACAGAATCAGGGGGCAGATGCCACCGTGGCCCTATTGGAGGCAGTGAAGCCGCAGCTGCAGGAGGGCGGGAAGTGGCACTCAACCACATTCCAGTGGCTGCACACTGCAGAGACCCACAGCCCAGCACTGAGGGAGCCTCGAAAGAGGAGTGGATCCGAGGGTGGGAAGGAGGTATTCCACAACCTCAGGCCTCACTCAGGTCTGGGACCTGCACTGCCACCCTCTCCCATGGGCTCAACTGCAGCTGCCACCTGTACATGGCGTGGCAGAAGCGGTGGCAACCCACAGCTCTGCCTGCTGTAACCAGCAGTGGGGGACCCAGGGCCTGAGGCCACCTCAGAGGCTGTCACCTGGCCACCTCTGCACCCCTGTCCCTGCCCTGGTGGCAGCCAGCCACCCTCCTACCTCTCCGGTGCTCTGCAGTCTCTGTTGCTGCCACCCACTGCAGCGAGGCGAGCCGTGGTGCCACAGGCTCCAGCCTCCAGCATACGGCAGACGGCTCTTCCTTCTCCTGGCATGGAGCAGCTGGGCAGACAAAGCCAGAAAACCTAGAATAGGACACAGAGAGTGGTAGCGTTAGACCCCTACTTTGTCATGTTGGCCACTGGGTGGCATGGGCCAGTTTCAGTGAAGGCACTCACACCCACCCTCCAAAGTCCACGGCATGTCTTTTTGGCCCAAACTGGCTAGGGAGTGGAGACTGGAGACACCATGGTGCCTGGGTTTCCCACTCCACAGGAACCACTGGCACCACCCAGGCTGTGCTCGGGAAGCAGGAGCAGCAGAAACTCAGCCCCAGCCAGCCCTCCTCACCAAAGTGCTGGTTCCCACTCCTGAGACCTCTACCCACAGGGCCCTGTCACCCCATGGTGTATGCTACTGCATGCCTGGGCATCCCTGGCAGCAACACAGAATGTGAGGGCTCAGGCCTGGGAACCATGATGGGTCTGGGGGCCCAGTTGTGATCAGCATTTACACAGAAACGTGCACACGCCATGCAGGAAGAGATGGCCCTTTAGAGGTTAGAGTCTGGGAAGACGAGGACCACTCCACTTTCAGATACCACTGCTGTCACTGAAACCTCCATCACCTGCCACCGGCAGTGCAGCTTCCGACATAGCCCCTAACCCGCTGCCACCAGCAGTGTAGCCCCAGGATAGTGCCAACACCCCATCACCCACCACCGGCAGCATAGCACGTGATGGCAGCCCCTAACCTGCCCCTACCTTAGACAATGCAGCACTCTATGGCACCCGCAAACCACGTCCGTGCCATGGTCAGCACAGAATAGACATGAATAGACATTTCTCAAAAGACATAAATGGCCAACAGGAATATGAAAAAATGCTCATCACTAACCATCAGTGAAATGCAAATCCAAACCATAATGAGATATCTTACCCCAGCTAGAAACTCCATTATTAAAAAGACAGAAAATAACAGATGCTGGCGAGAAAAGGGAACTCTTACACACTGCTGGTGGCAATGTTAATTAGTATAACAACCCTAAAGAAACCAGAAAAGTAAAACTAGAACAACCATTAAGACCCAGCAATCTCACTATTGGGTATCTATCCAAAGAAGAATACAGTGTATCAAAAGGATACCCTCACTCATGTGGATAAAGTGTATCATACATAAACAATAGAATACTACCATTTAGCTATAAAAAGAATGAAATAATGTCATGTGCAGCAACATGGACAGAAATGGAGATCATTAATTTAAGTGAAATTGGCCAGGCATAGAAAGACAAATAGTGCATGTCCTCACTACTATGTGAGAGCTAAATAGCTTGATCTCATGGACATAGAGTATAGAATAATAGATAACAGAGACTGGGAAGTGGGGGAGGGTGAACAGGAGAGGGGGATAAAGACTGTAAGAAGTCAAGTCACCTTGTCTGCTATCAAACACTGGAACTTATTTCTTATGGACCCAAACATACAGTTAGATAGAAGAAATAAATTCCAATGTTTGATAGCAGACTGAGGTGACTATACTTAGCGACAATATTTTTTTGTACATTTCAAAGTAATTAGAAGAGAGGACTTGAAATGATATCAACATATAAAAATGATAAACATTCTAGATGATGGATACCCCAATTATCCTGACTTGATCATTACATTTTCTCTGCATGTAACACTCACATGTACACTATAAACATGTAAATTATTACCTATCAATAAAAGAGGGAAAAAGTGGACAACACAGATTTCTCAAAACACATATGAGTAGCCAATAGGTATATAAAAATATGCCTAACACCAGTAATTATCAGGGAAATGCAAATTAAAACCACAATAATATCATCTTACCCAGTTAGAATAGCTATTATCAAAAAGACAAAAACTAACAGATCCTGGCAAGGATGCAGAGTAAAAGGAACTCTCATACACTGTTGGTGGGAATGTAACTTAGTACAGCCATTATGGAAAATTTTTCCAAAAACTAAACACAGAACTACTATAAGATCCAGCAATATCACTACTGTGTATTTATCCAAAGGACAGAAAATCAGTATCAAAGGGATACATGGGCCTTCATGTTTACTGCAGCACTATTTACAATAGCCAAACTATGGAATCAACCTAAGTCCCCATCACTGGGGACTTGGAACTGAAGAAGAAAATGTGGTATATTTACACAGTGGAGTACCATTTGACCATAAAAAAGAATGGAATCATATCACTTACAGCAACATGGATGAAACTGAAGGTCATTATTTTAAGTAACATAAGGTAGACACAGAAGACAAATATCCATGTACTCACCCATATGGATGAACTAAAAAAATTATTTCATAGAGGTGGAGAGTAGAATGATAGCTAGCAGGCTGGGAAGGACTTGGGGGAGTGGGGAGATGAAGAGAGGTTGGTTAATGCATACTAATGGGTACGAACATACAGTCAGAGGAATAAATTCTAATGTCTGATAGTAGAGTAGGGTGACTATAGCTAACAACAATGTACTGTACACTTCAAAATAGCTACAACTGAGGAACTGAAATGTTCTCAACACATAGAAATGATAAATGCTAGTGTTGATAGCCTAAATACCTTGACTTGATCACTACATATTCTATTCATGTAACAAAACATTGTGTGTATCCCATAAATATGTACAAATAGTATGTATCAATAAGAAAACTTAATTGTTTACTGAAACCCAAATTCTCCACTTTTTGAATTATCACAATACTTCTAGACCAGTTTACTTCCATTGCCCAGGATCTCTCGTGTTCGTCTCTCACTAATGAGAGAACATGTGATGACTAAATACAAAACAACTAGTACAAGATTAAATATAATTATTAATTTGTGGAAAGAAATCTTATGTACTCAAAGGCCGAATAAACATAATTGAAAAAATTAGCTACACTCAGCTTCCAATTCCTCTTAAGTCAGGCTCCCTGCCTCTGAAGAGGTTCTACAAGTCAGGGAGGTTGGATCTGAGAAGTAAACATAAAACTGTAAAAACCCCTGGGGAGGCAGAAGTTTGCTGGTGCAAATGTAAGGAGGGCAGTGTAGCAACCCAGGGTGGAAAAGGACAGGGCACACCACTTGAGGTGGGGGTGGGGTGGGTAGGATGAAAGAGAGCTTTTCAGACATGTTCTTGTCTCTCCTCAGTCTCCTCCGAGGCAAAGAAGCAACACCAACCTAGTGCTGAAGGTAATGTCAAAGCAGCAATCTGGCCAGGTTGAGGTGGCAGCCCTGATCTGTTTCCTCAATGAACTTCCATGAGAGTCTGTGCTTGATAAACAGCAACTTCCTGATGGGTTTTTCCTACAAGGTGTCCTGAGAGACCACGTAAATAGAAACTATTTGAAATAATGTACATGGAAAATATAGTCAAAATAAAAATATTAAGAGATGGGCCGGGCATGGTGGCTCACACCTGTAATCCCAGCACTTTGGGAGGGTGAGCAGGTGGATCACTTGAGGTCAGGAGTTTGAGACCAGCCTGGGCAACATGGTGAAACCCCGTCTCTACTAAAAATATAAAACTTAGCCAGGCATGGTGGTGGGCACCTGTAATCCCAGCTACTTGGGAGGCTGAGGCATGAAAATCACTTGAACCCAGGAGGCAGAGGTTGCAGTGAGCCAAGACTGTGCCACTACACTCCAGAATTAGAGAAAAATATCACATTGAACAAATTCTGAATGCAAAAGAGGACAGAGAATAAAACACACACACGTGCATAAGCAACAAATAGATACATTATAATGAAATTTAAGAAAATCAAAGACAAAAAGAAAATTCTAAGAGTTTCCAACAAGGAAGAGTAGATCACCTCTAAAGGAGTATGATCAGAATGTCACCAGATACCTTATCAGCAACATGGGATTTATGAACAAGTAATCCATATTATGTACTGCATGCCTGTACCAAAACA
>PVKV010018260.1:0-45368 GCA_004027835.1 Alouatta palliata
TTCTGGCTGTTACTGATAAGAAAGGTAGATAGCTTTAGCTAGTTTGCAGAGCAAACTAGCAGTTTTATGTACAGAAGCCAAAGGCCAGCAGTTATTGTGAGGAGAGTGGGGCAGCCGTTGCAACTTATTTTAAAACATAGCTTTGTCTTTTATAAAATGGCGTTGCTCAGGTTCTAACTCTAGGCCAGCTATAGCACACCATATTACACACACCAAGGATTTTTTTAGCATTGTTTTATTCGAAACAATTTATTGAGTGTTGTGTACTATATACTGTTCTAGGTTCTGGAGTACAGTAGTAAACTGTACAGACAAAAATCTCCGCCCTGCGGAGCTTACGTTCTACCAAGGAGAGAGATACTTAAGAAGGAAATATCATTTAATATGTTAGAAGGTGATAAGTACTGTAAGGGCTATTGCCGAGTTTAAAGTGAGGAAACTGAGACCAGCCTAGGAGAATTAAATGCCAATTTATTAAGCTCCCGGGCGAGGTTCTGTGGTCCAGCAAAGGGGGGCCAGAGAAATCGCGCTTGATTCCTCTTGGGCGTGGGGTTTTATAGGGAGTGAAGGCATTTGATTGGTTGTGGAGAAACAGGACGTGGACGGCACAAGCTGCTATTGGTAGGTAGGTGGGATTTCTGATGAGCAGGCTGCCCAGGGGGAGTGGGACCTGGACGGAGCAAAATGCTATTGGGCAGGTTTTGGCGGGGCTTCTTTTAAACTTTGGTGGGGTTTTCCAACGGCAGGCTAGGTGCCCGGTGCAGAGTTTAGTGTTGAGTGCAGATTCTGGTGCGGAGTGCAGAAGTGGGCGTTGGGGAAGCCACGTGGCAGAGCTAGATGCTGAGTGCAGGGCTTGATGTCCAGCGTGGAGTGGTGACGTAGTTTCCAGGCGCAGAGAGGGATGGGCGTGTCCGAGCTCCTGGTGAGGCAACCGGCATTACAAGTACTATGGAAAATTGAGCAGGCAAATGGAACATAGGATGGAGAGCTGCAAATTCAACAAGTGTGTTCAGAGTAGGCTGAGAAGGGGGTATCTGGGCCAAGACTTGAAGGAAGGGAGGCATTCAGACATATAGGTGTCCATGGGTAGAGCACCCCAAGCAGAGGCAACAACCAGTGCCAAGGCCTCCAGGTGAATCTGATCAAGGAGCCCTAGAGAGGCTGATGTGGTTGAAGCTGACCCAACAAGGAAGAGCATTGTAGGGCATGTTCAGTATTGTGGAAGCTCTTGAGACCATTGCAAAGACTTTGGCTTTTAGAATACTTCACCAACTTTGTGTTTTTCAAGGACAAATTTTGCCAGACACTAGGTCCTTAGGGAAACTGCTTTATCTAATATATTCAAATGATTTGTAATTAGCATACAAATTGTATATAAAAAGGTACTTCCAGAAGGCTCAAGAATTTTGTTCTCCTTAGCAGTATAAACATTTTTTTTTTTTTTGCAATCTTTTCAGTCTTAGTTGTTTTGCAGCCTTTAGCCTGCTTTAACCCTATAAGAGATATATTCATTCCAATTTCTGTCTAACCATATAAATTTCATGTTGGGTGTGGTTTTTTCACATAGTATCATGGATAAGCCAGAATCTGGTTCTTAGCATAAGGTTAATAAGACACAGACATCTGAAAAGAATTGCCACATTTAATTATTTGGCATACTCAAGTTAGCATTTAAAGTTATATTTATAGCAAAAGAATAAAGTAAATAAACAGTTTGGCCTAAAAACTAGTTTAGAAGGAGATATTGTTTACTTTAAAAAAATTAACTAGGACGGGCACGGTGGCTCACACTTGTAATCACAGCACTTTGGAAGGCCAAGGTGGGTGGATCATGAGGTCAGAAGTTCGAGACCAGCCTCCGGACCAACATGGTGAAACTTCATCTCTAAAAAAAAAAAAATTAATTAGTTATTATTGGTGAGGAAATCACTTCATTGGAAGGCACGAGACCTGGACTCTTGATAACTTGACACCATATATTCATGTATGTTTTAGGATACATTTTCGTATGTGTGATCTGTAAGGTCGATAGCCTCGCTGGGAGCCGGATGAACAACACCCACCCCTCTCCATGTCTGATACTCAGCATCCAGCTTCTCTGTGTGGGCTCCCCTCACCCACACCCACTTCTGCGTTCTGCTCCCAGATCTATACTCAGCACTAAACTATGCATTCTCAGCACTAAACTATGCATTCAAACCCCCTAAAATTTAAAAAATCCCGCCAAGCCTTACCCAATGGCAGCTCGCCCCATACATCCTTAGCCAGCCCACTTTATGCCTTGTTTCTCCAATATCCAATCAATTGCCTCTAACCCCCATAAAACCCCATGCCCAAGAGGAGTTAAGCGTGACTTCTCTGGCCCCCCCTTTCCGGACCACAGAGCCTCACCCGGGAGCTTAATAAATTGGCATTTAATTTTCCTAGGCTCGTCTCAGTTTCCTCATTTTAAACTTGGCAATAACCCTTACATGATCCCATCAGATGCTTATAGTGCTGTAAATGGATGGGGCAAATGTTGCTGTCTGCATTTTTTTTTTTAGATGGAGTTTCTCTCTGTCTCCCAGGCTGGAGTGCAGTGGGGTGATCTTGGCTCACTGCAACCTCCACCTCTGGGCTTTAAGTGTCCTGCCTCAGCTTCCTGAGGATTATAGGCGTGTGCCACCACCCCAAGCTAATTTTTTGTATTTTTAGTAAAGGCGGGGTTTCACCGTGTTAGCCAGGATGATCTCGATCTCCTGACCTCATGATCTGCCTGCCTTGGCCTCCCAAAGTGCTGAAATTACAGGCATGAGCCATATTGTCCAGGCGCTGTCCACATTTTTAAAAGAGAGGTTACAAGATTCACTCAAGGTCACATGGTGATGGGCAGAGGTAGTACTTGAATCAAAATCTAATGACTTTGAAAACAGTTTCCCATGATGAGTCCATGTATACAGACTGTAAAAGCACTATAGAAATAAAGAAAGCATGTATGAAAGCTGGCAGAGCAAAGCAGGCAAGCCGAGCCAAGCACCGTGAGCAAGGCTCAGGGTCATGGGGCACATATGGCCATGTAATGCAGGCAGAGGGCCGGCTTCATTACTGGGCATTCAGGTCTTCCCTGACAGGAGCCTGCCTATGTGCCACAAAGTGACCGTGCTCCCCTCCCATCAAGTCCACTCTCCTGCCTGTGCAGAGGTAAGCACTGAGTCCTAAGTAACCACATACAAAAGCTGCCTTTTCTTTTCTTCCTACCAACTTCCTATACCCCATCTGGGACTGATGCTCCCCTCTTGTTTCACTCCTAGGTGGAAGCTGTTCCTAGGCTGATTTGCAACATTGGAGTGCAGGCAGCTACATACAGCAGAAGGGACCAAAGAAATGCGAAACCCAGGGATTTGTGTCTGGTGGGCAGAAGACAATGCAGACAGGGAAGGTGGAATGAGAGGGTTGTATTCTCTTAGAGATGTTGAAAACCTATGACGTAAGAATGCAGCTTAGTTTGAACTCAGAGTAAAACCTGGGGAAAAGTAAGGGGACCAGAAATTTTGGAAATCAAGTTAGCGTTGGGAGAGCTTTTTAGTTGGGCCGAGAAGAAGATGTCTGTTTATGTTTCAAGTTTATACAAACTTACGTAGAGTTACTCTTGGAGTGCCCTGAATAGCAGTCCCAGTGGAGATGACCATCACAAAAGCCATCCATGAACACGGGGGAGTAGTGGGGAGTGGCTAGGGACAGAGAGACAGAGAGAGAGAGTGAGAGACAGAGAGAGAGTCAGAGAGAGAGAGAGAGACACACACACACACACACACACACACACACAGAGAGAGAGAGAGAGAGAGAGAGAGAGAGGGAATTTCTTTGCTTTTAAAATTCCAGTAGCTTTGCAAATTGTGAAAAGTCAAAAGCCCTGACTGCAGCTCCTTCTCATCTCGTTGTATTTAGGGGCTGCCCACCGAGTGTCTGGTGCCCTTGCTTGCTCACACCAGAAGCACACGGCCTGTGCCCTCCTGTAGCCAGGAGGGCAGTAGATTCTGCCCTCTTCCCATTAAGAATGGGAAGCAAATAATGTTTGAAAACAATTTTTAAAACTTATGTGTGTTCCTTGAAAGTTCTAACTTTCATGAATACTTTTCCATGCCCCAGAGGGCATCTTCTTTCCCTCGCAAGCCTTCCTATGTGTGTTTTCACATTCACTTAATCATTTTTCCATTTCTTCACCTCCACGGCTTGCCAGACTAGATCCATGGGAATCTTATAACCTAAGGGTATGGATGCTTTCTACTTCCCTCACGTCCTTAAATTAACCTGCGTGTTGCTAGGAGACCAAGACATTGAAAATGTAGGTTTACAAGTAAAGCTACCAGATGCGCCTCTCTTGCGACATATTGCCCTTCATTTTCTTTCTGCCCAATTCTGTCTCTTAATTCCTCTGATTCAGTTCAGGACAGCTACAAGCACGCTAAGGCTTCTTCCATATTTCATCAGGGTGCTGGGTACAAGAGAGCCCATGGATAAGATTAGGACCTCTGCAAATCCATAGGGAAAGAAAGCAGATTAATGGTTGCCAGAGGCTGGGGGAAGGCGAGAATGAGCAGGAGCTGCTTAAAGGGTGTGAGTTTCCTTTTGGGATGATGAAAAGGTTCTGGATCTAGATAGTGGTAATGGGCACACAGCAGTGTGAATTTGCTAAATGCCAATGAATTGTACATTCTAAAATGGTTAAAATGGTGACTTTTATGTAGATTTTACTACTTTTTTTTGAAATGGGGTTTCTAGGTTCAGAAAGCACTGAATACCAGTTTCAGCTCTGCTTCTTATGAGCTGTGTCACTCTGGGCAAATTACATCTGGTGTCTTTGGTGCATAAGCCTGAGTTTCCTCAGCTGAAAAATGGGATGAATAATTCCATCTGCCTGGTGATATTGCTCAGAAGAGTAAATGAGATGGTGCATGTATAGTTCTTAGGGTTTATTTTTATGTTGTGAATGTCTTTAGTACAAGAGAGTGTGATGCAAATGTTTGGGTAGGGGCTGTCCTGTTCTAAGACTGCTTTCAGGCTGCAGATTTCAAGGCTGGAAAAATCAAAGGCACTGGAGTTTTTCTGGCCCCTGCAGACTCATTTGCTGGGTCTAGTTTGACCTGGAAGCAGAATTCAGTCATTTTGTTGTTTTTGTTTTTTCGCAAGAACCCTATTGTACCAAGTATCGTGATTTTTCTAGTCTTTTCTAGAATGATGTTTGGGAGATATTATGGGAGTGGGTGGCATTGCACTATATAAAGCATTTGCCATGTTGCTCCTTCTTCTCTTTTCTAAGTGTTGTCCTTTTAGAACTTCTCCTTATTCCTCTTCCAGCCCCATTTCCATTTCTCCCTTCAAATGTCTGGAATAACATTTCCCTTTTTCTGAAGCTTCAAGTTCTTGGACTCTACTTTTACCCCCACCACTTCTCAAACGCTTTCCTAACCAGAATAGATGGATCTCCTAAGGGTGTGCTGAGAGTGATGTTCTCCACCAGCTGACGGACCTTAAAGGATGCTAGGTCCTTCCCTGGGCCCTTTGGCATGTTTGATTCACAAGCAACCATCATTGAGTCCTAGGTGAGGAATCGGAGCTGCCTGGTATTCCCCAGAACAAATAGCCATTCTTCTGTGACAGTCAGCAGCCAAAAGGCAGAATCAAGACAGCTTTCCCTAAGATTGCTCTGTATCTACAAACCCAGAAGTACAAAGGCTACCACTGATCTGTCTGGTATCATGTGCCCCATTCTCTTGGCAAATGGAACACATGTCAGGCCTGAGGACTGTTGACTGGATTAATGGTTGTATTTCAACTCACACTGGTCCTTCAGCTTGGCCTTCCCTTGAACAGAGAACAACCTTCCCAACTGTTCATGACAGCCGTATAAGTATATGCTAACATTAAGGTAAAACTTGGCCAGGAGCTCCTTACCCCATGTTTTGTCTTTTTAGTGATGAATTGAATTACTGATTAAAGAAACAATAAATAAAAGCAGTGATTGATAAAAATAGTACCTCCAGAAGCAAAGCTGTTTATAAACTAATCAAAACGATAATTATATTTGTGTATTTTAAAATTTCAATAGTTTTTGGGGTACAAGTAGTTTTTGGTTACATGGATAAACTGTAGAGTGGTGAAGGCTGAGATTTTAGTGCACCTGTTATGCAAGTAGTAAATGTTGAGCCCATATGTGGTTTTAAAAAATCTCTCACCCACCTCCTACCTCCCTCTTCTGAGTCTCCAGTATCCGTTATACCATTCTGTATGATTTTGAGTACCCATAGTTTAGCTTTCACTTGTAAGTATGAACAGATGGTATTTGGTTTTCCATTTCTGGATTACTTCACTTAGAATAATGGCCTCCAGCTCCATCCAAGTTGCTGCAAAAGACGTTATTTGATTCTTTTTTATGGCTGAATAGTATTGGTCAACGGACACTCAGGTTGGTTCCATATCTTTGCAATTGCGAATTGTGTTGCAATAAACATGTGTGCAGGTGTCTTTTTGATATAATGACTTCGTTTCCTTTGGGTAGATAGCCCGTTAGTGGGATTGCTGGATCAAAAGGTAGGCCCAATTTTTAAAGAAATCTCCATACTGTTTTCCATGGAGGTTGTACTAATTTACATTCTCACTAGCAGTGTATAAGCATGCCCTTCGAAAGACCATTTTAAAGCCATAACACACTTATTTTTTTAAGTCCCCATTGTTAGTCACTACATTAAATGTTATTGTTCTAATGAATTGCTCCAGATAAGAAAAAACAAGTTTTACCTTCTATTCTAATTGGTGGGTGATGTGTGAACTAATCAGAAGCCTGTGCTGTCACCTTCATTAAGGTACCAGATGTATTTGGCTGAGGAGAGATTTGTTGAATAGCTTCAACCTTTAAGTGCAGAGGATAAATGGATGGTGACATCATTATACCTTGACAAATAGAAATTATATCTTGCCTTTTTTTCGCTTTTCATTACCAAGGATGATTTATATTAGTGGCTTTCAATTCATAAACCTATGGATTGTCTGTAAAGTTAAAAACCTTTTAAATTTGTAACATGCAATAGAGATGGTTAATAGCATTCATGAACCATGCTATATAATGTTATTGGAGCTATTTTCTCAGTAAAGGTGCATTATAAACAGGTGCTGGGAATTCATAGCAAGCAAATTTGTGAGTCTCATATTCCTGGCGTTATTTCCCAACCAACCATAATGGTAAGTTATCATAAGTGACATAACATGTGACCCTGTTACATTTTATCTTCATCAAATACTGAATGATATTGAAAGGTCTTGGAATGAAAACTTAAAGAGTCAATAGAATTGTTTGTATCATGAAAAATAAGTGCAGCCTCTTCATAACCTTTGTTCTCCCAGTAAATCCTGTTTGTTGCTTGAGTTGATTATATTTAGTGTTTGCTCCCTGCAATGCCTGGGGATTTCCATGAAATTTTCTGTTATTACCCAAGATTCCATCTCCCTCATCCACACCATTCACTGAGGCTTATAAATTAGAATGCCTGAAAAGAAGAGTTTGCATGTGTTTGGATAATCAATTCCCCAGTATAGATTACAATGACAAAACAAACCCTGGATGCTCAGGGATAAGATTTGAATGGATTGCTACAGGAGATTAAAACAAGGTAGATTTTGTTTATCTAGGACCCAAATTGGGGAACGAAATGATTGCATGAAGGGAGGGGTGTGTGTGTGTGTGTGTGTGTGTGTGTGTGTTGTGTTTTCACATGTGCTGAGGGGGAAGGGAGAGTGTGGGTGTAGGGGTAAGATGGAGATGGGAGAAAAGAAGAAAGAAAATAAATTAGGGGTAGTTTAAATAAAAAGAGTAGACTTTAAAGATGCCATTTTAATGATTTTTGCTCATTTGTATTGAGGATAGGATGAAATTAGAATAATACTAGCACGATGAAGAGACACCCTGGGAAATAAAGAAGGAAGTAAATATACCAGGATCAGTGAAGATGGTAAGTGGTATCTTCCGCAGGTTCTGCGTCCCCAGACTTTTGTCATCAGCTCCCCAGTGAAGGGCTGGGGACAGGAGAGGTGGGCTTAGACTCACTCGCACAGGGAGAAGGAAAATAGGTCTCCATAAGGCTCAGGGTGCACAAGGAAAGGAGGGCCTGAAAAGCAGTGAGGCTCTAGTAAGGAGCACACAGAAGGCTTTGCAGAATTAAATTTAAGCCTGCGGTAGCGTCTCAGAGCCAAAGGGATTTGCAGCAGGATGGCATCAGCGCTGACACATTCTCACGGCCACTCATTTCCAAGTCCCTTGTTGGAGAGCCCTCGACCAGACTGACAAACCTCCCTGTGAACCCTGTAGCCAAATCGCTGTCACATAGCAAACATGATTATATTGTAAGTACAGGACCATGAGCTCACCTGTCATACTGCCGACATCCTTCTGGTAAGCTGCCCAAACCCCGCTGACACAAGGCTGTTCCTAACAGAGAAGATGTCAGCGCTAACATTTCCTGCTCCTTCCATAGCATGCCGCTGTTTCTGGAAGACACCTGTCCAGTTAGTGCCAGTGCTATGTGGTGCTTATGGCGGATGTTTCATTTCTCAGCCTTTTACATTCTTGTGCTGCATTTATTCCACATCCACCGCCCATCTCACGGCATCTATTAATGCTCTTTCCAGCATTCTTCACATGTGTTCAGCACTTTGTCAATTAAGCATCCAAGTTTTGACTCTAAAATTTAATATAATGAAAACAGAGTCCAGGAGAGTAACACAGATAATCAGAAGGTTATGAAATAAGATGAGGGAGAGAAGGTTGAGGAAACTGAGATTATTTAGCTTTGAAAGGAGAATGATAGTGTTTGAGCATCTCCCAAAACACTCATTTGACCATGGTCTCTTGGCTTTTTTACAGAAAAAAATATTGAAGATTTTTCTCTCATTTATTTTGGGGGTGGAGAGGGTAGGAAATGAGGAGAGTATGATAAAGGGAAGGCAGTTCCAATCTATGTTCTAGAACCCTCGGGAACAGACTTTAAGTAGCATGAAAGGAAAAGCATGTTAATGTGCAGTTGGGGTTGAGAATATGGAATTTCTCGTCCCGTAAAATGAAATCACCTAACGTCCGTAAATCACTGTTGCTTCCCTAAAATTAGCAACTTGTTTAAAAGCAGAGCTCCCTACCTTTCTCTGTGCTGATCCCCTCCGGAGAGTGGAAAACAATTGCTTCAACAATGACAGCCATACTGGACCATCCTTTTAGCAGCATGAAAATGATAAATTCATGGGGTTTGCATTTAAATCCCCAGAATAATATCTGGCACAGAGAGGCTTCTCAGTAAAACTTTGTTACCTTGGATGGAGTTTCCAGACTTCCCAGTTTTTGAATGAGATTAAGAAAGATACCAAACTTTTGAACCAGTGTGCTTTCAGGAGAAGATTGTAAATCCAAGACCTGGATATCTGGAATGGGTAGAAAGTGGTGGAGGTAGAGAAAGCCATTGCAAATTTCTAATACAGAATCTAAGTTTGGAACAATATGTTTTCAATTTTATAAAGAAAATGATTGAAGCTTGAAAACATCCAGAAAGTTAGAGGGGTTGGTTTTCTATGTCAGTAATTTCCAAGGAACAAAAGTGGCACCATCAAGTTTCCTTTAACATAGCCCAGTCCGTAGTGACAAAGTGAAGTGAGGTACTCTTTGACTAGGGTAACCTGTTGTTATGATTTCGATTGTGTCCCCCAAGAAGAGGCTGAAATCCTAATACCTAGGACCTGTGAATGTGACCTTACTTGGAAATAGGGTCTTTGCAGATGATCAAGTGAAAGATGAGGTCATTAAGGTAGGCCCTAATCCAATATGATTGTTGTTCTTATAAAAGGGGCAAATTTGGGCTGAGCGTGGTGGTTCATGCCTGTAATCCCAGCACTTTGGGAGGCTGAAGTGGGAGGATCACTCAAGGTCAGGAGTTTGAGATCACCCTGGCCAACATGGTGAAACCCCATCTCTACTAAAAATATAAAAATTAGCCAGATGTGGTGGCATGCACCTGTAATCCCAGCTCCTGGGGAGGCTGAGGCAGGAGAATCACTTGAACCCAGGAGGCGGAGGCTGCAGTGAGTGGCAGTGAGCCAAGATCATGCCACCTCACTGTAGCCTGGGCAACAGAATAAGACTTTGTCTCAAAAAAAAAAAAGTAAATAAAATAAAATAAATGGAGGAAATTTGGACACAGAAACAGGGATAATGCCAGGTAAAGATTGGAGCTGTGCTGCCACAAGCCAAGCAATGCAAGATTGCCAAGAAGCTACCAGAAGCTACCAGAAGCTAGGAAGGAAGCATGGAACAGATTCTATTGTACCTCACAGAGGGAACCAACCTTGCCAACACCTTGAGATGTTTGGCTTCTGGCCTGCAGAACTGTGAGACAAGAAAGTTCTTTTGCTTAAGTCACACAGTACGTGATATTTGTTACCGCAGCCCCAGAAAACTAAAACATCGGAATAAGTGACTCAATCTCTACCTTACTCAGCAACTATGACCCTGGCCATGAGTCTAAGCTTAAGTAATGGGGCTTCTCTGTCTTCACATGTGGCTAAATATTTTATGTTTTCCAAGTTTTAGAGGTTGGCAGAAACCCTTCCTTTCTTCTCCCCACCCCCCATCTCACACTGAGTCGCTCTTTCAGGGCTGGTATTTATTTGCTAAAAGTTCTAGATAGCAATAGATTTTATCGTCCAAATGCAAACTTCTCTTTGCCATCTCCTTGTTTGGAAACAGCCACCAATATGACCACCGATGGAATGTTATCAGTTTGGTGTTCCAGCCTCCAGATGTCTTTCTGGGGGATAGGTTTGCATCTGTTAGAGGAGAAGGAACTAAGTGGAGTCATGACTTTTCCTCATGGAAGTTACTTGAGGGCAGACAAATTGTTCTGCTTTTCTTCTGATGCATGTTAAACTAAGTCATCCTTTTGTTTTACCAACAGCAAAAACAAACATTTTTCAAAAACTGAAGTCAATCAAAAGAGGAGTAGTATAAAAAGAAAAATGTAAGTTTGTTGTTTTTTTCTTTATATGTTTATGCATAATTATTTTCTATTTTTCTGTAAGACTAGCCAGAGACAAATTGTTGAAGCAAAGTTTATTTGTGTTTTCCCAACTGTCAACTCCATCTTCTGTTTGCTGTAATCTTAAGACACTTTCCCTTTGTGCCTGCACCGGCTGCTGCATGTTTGTTACCTCCCATCATGACACCACTCAGACTTGAATTTGTTACCATAAGGGTTTAGGGCTTTGTCCGCTGGGGTCCTAAAAGCTATCTGCAGCCTTCTGCCTGCTATTGGATCAATTAGGCAAATTTTCCTATGCCACACACAGCCAGAGCCCAGTTAAAATGCTCATTTTCTTAAGAAAGTCTTTCATCATGGCAATATTAGGCCACATGGTGACCTCAGAGAAGGTGGCCATTGCCCATGTGGCTTGAGTTAAGTTTACCGCTGGGCGGCCCTGCCCACATTGTTCAGTAGGGCAAACCACAGGCAGCCTTTCCCCCATGTAAGGACCACTCCTTTTGCCCACTGTAGTCTGTTTTCCTGGAACTTGAACCTGGCGAAGGCCCCACAGGCTGTACGAGCCTAGCCACGAATGTCTTCTTTTTTGATTTTGTTTTTCCTGCTTCAGTGTCCACTTCACCCCTGAAAAGAGCAGCCAGGTGGCAGCAATCATGTACTCAATACCTTTGCACGCCCTGGGCCCCGTAGCTGTCCAAAGACAGATGTTTACGGCCTGGCTTGTCCATTCTGTTTTGGTAAACCCAAGCATCATTTAAAGTTGAACTCACATGTGATGTTGAGGCTGGCAAAGACAGCTGCTTATGTGGCTAATTATATATTCCCCTCTTTGCCTTACCCAGAGCCTGTTTTAGTTCAGTGAAGCAATAGGCCCAGAAAACAAAGCTCTCTTATATCTAGGAGTGGTCAGTGATATAATTCTGACCAATGAGATGAAAGTAAAACTACTGGGTGACAGTGCTAGGAAAGTTATTGTTTTCTTGATAAAAAGGAAAAGTCTCAGCACTCAGTTTCTTTCTCTCTTTCTTCATCTTGCTGCTAACTTTGCAGATGTGCTGTCTGGAGCAGCACTGTTTGATAGAACTCTCTGCGATGATGGAAATGTGCTCCATTGGCACTGTTTACAGAGCAGCCACTAGTCCCTGTGTCTATGGAGCACTTTAAATGTGGCTAGTGTGACTGGGGAGCAGAATTTTTTATTTAATTTTATTGAAGTAGTTTACACTTGATCTTAGCCAAAAGGCCAAGAAGCGATTATTGAAGTAGTTTAAACTTAAATAACTACACGTGGCAAACACTCCATGTTGAACGGTGTGAGGAACTACAGCATCCATCTTTCAAGTAAGAGGATGAAAGCAATGCTCTTAAGGGTGGCAGCCTGGAAAGGCAAGAGAAGCCCATAGGTCCTCGAGTCAGTGTGGCAGCTGTGCAGCCCTGGAGTGCTTGGTAGGCAAGAAAAACAGACGCCGATTTAGTTATGCCACTGGTGTTGAGCAGCTGTATGTGATCACAGCAAGTACTTTGTCCAAAATGTTCAGATACTCAAGTGCAACCTCTGGGAGAGCCAGTTTTTGAAGAAAGTTGGATAATACAATAATGACACCATGTAGGACTTTCCTTTGGTTGAGGGCATTTGGTGTTTGATTAGTGGAATCTTTCTTCCCTAATCTGCTTTTTGGACTTGCTTGTTTGTCTAGTCACATATACAGTACATGTTCATGGTGGCAAAGTGCTTGGGCACTGCAATCAGACTCCTGGGTTTGCACCCCAGCTCCGCCGATTGACATGTAGGCCAGAAGCCACATCACTTATGTGCTTTGGTTTTCTCACCTGGAAAATGAGGATAATCATGAGATCTCTTGTTAGGGTTATCAAGGGATGAAGATGAGGCCATACCAAGTATAGTGCTGCATACGGAGCGTGGAGCAAGCTAAGCACCCAGGAATGTGAGTTGCTATTATAGTGGCCATGATTTTTGAGCCTGTAGGCAGAACTACTTATTTAGATCAGAGCATCCAAAAATGAAATTCCTTTAACATCAAAAGGGCCAGGATCAGAACCCTGGCCTCTGGCCTCACAGATCAATGCCTTTTTCCGGCATTTCCCCTGGACAGACTGGGAAATATTGCACCAAAAATCTATACTCTTTCAACCCTGCGAATACTCATATTCTAATGATTTCACCTTTCCATGCTACTTTTTCTTTTAATTAGGGGAAAGTGTTTCATTTTGTTCGTATTTCTGATCTTTAGCTTGTCTGTTGCCAAATAGTTCTATGGAAAGAGAACAAGGGCTTTGAAGGCAAACAGATTATATCTTGGCTCTACTGATAATGACTTTCTGACCTGTGCAAAGTAGTTAGTTTCTCTGCACCTCCTTTTCTTCATCTTTAATATAAGAATAGGAGGGTTGTGAGGGTCACATTGAGTGGGCTATCATATACAAGGTAACTAGTTAGAAATGTGGGTTCCCTTCCCTTTCCTCTTGAGAAGCTCAATTCTAAACAGCTTTTTCCAAGACAGGATGCATCTTGATAGCAGTTATTTCTGGCTGGAGTAGAGGCAGCAGGCTCTAGCTATCATATCTAAGCTGTCATCATAGAATATTAGGCTCAGAATGGGCCTACGAGATTTTTTAGTTGAAACCTTCTGTGTTGATGAGAAAACTTTGACCCAGTGAGGTCAGGGTTTCTGAATCTTAAGGCTATAAGAGACTTGAATAGTCAGTTCCTCTAATTCAACTTGCCTCAATGTTCCTGCAGAACGCACAGCATTATAAAGTTTAAGGCATTTAACGGTATTTCAGCATTTAAGATATTTTATCTCTCTAACAATACTTATCCCTACTCTATGGATATGGGAATTTGAATAAATATGGGAATCAAGAGTTTTCAGAAATGAGGATGGTCTTTTTTCTTTTCTTTTCTTTTTTTTGAGACAGAATCTCACTCTTTTGCCCAGGTTGAAGTGCGGTGGTATGATCTTGGCACACTGCAACCTCTGCCTCCTGGGTTCAAGGGATTCTTGTGTCTCAGCCTCCTGAGCAGCTGAGATTACGCATGAGCCACCACATCCAGCTAATTTTTGTATTTTTAGTAGAGACGGGATTTCACCATGTTGGCTAGGCTGGTCTCAAACTCCCAACTTCAAGTGATCTGCCTTCCTCGGCCTCCCGTAGTGCTGGGATTACATGCGTGAGCCACTGCTCCCTACTGGGAATGACCTTTTGAGAACACTTTTAAGAACCACAAGGAGGTACAGGTGGTAGGAAAAGGCTCTGTGTTTGGCAGAAAGACTACCATCTACCATGGTGACTGACAATCAAGTTGTAGTACTGCCATTTACTAAAGTGTGACCTTGGACAAGTCACTTAAAATTCTCTTATCCTGTGTTCTTTACCTCAAAATGAGGACATTCTAATGCCCACTTTCAAGTATGGGCATGTGTATCAGATGAGGTCACATACATGGAAGCTCTGTAAGGTGTACACTGCTCTAATAGCACAAAGGTTATACCACTTCCTAATAGACATAATTACGATGCTCTCTCTAGTGGATTTAGACTTTTCTACAGTGCTGTGCCTAGGTACATGTGAGAGTAGCAGGGAACCCTTAAGACTCACCTCATCCTGTGTGTACTTTTGGCCCCTCTTAACTGAACTGTAGAAAACTGGCATTGTAAGTTTAGACACATCTCCATTTCCAGATGTACAGAGTTCAAGCCTCTTACACAAATTGCACATTTCCTTTGTATTTCAAGAGTCTTAGATCACAACAGATCACAGTTTCTGAAGGGAACTCTGTTGGTGAAGAATAATCTGTGAACTTGCTGGTGATTGGCTCTCACATTACAAGAGTTAGTGATTAAAACTGACTTGGAGGGTTTCTCAGTACTGATCTGGGAATGCTTTCTGCAAAATACCATCGCATCTCCCTTCAGCCCCAGAACTTCTGGCTGCTGCGTTTTGTCTGATCCCTCTGATGTATTTAATCCCAAACGTGACATAATGACATCACCAAGTGAACTCTTTTTAATTAACTGGCTGAGGGTAAACATAATTGAACTCAACTGTTTCGTATTTTGAAGGGTGTGTACTTCTATCTGCATGATTGTACTGGGGCGAGTGAGTTCTAAACACAAACAGATCATTCTGTGTCCTGGTTTACATCTTTGCTTTACATTACCTCATGCGACTTCAGTTATACTTTAGAACAGAATAAATGTAAGTTCATGCTCATAAATACACAATGTAAACAGATGTACATATGTTAGTTCATATGCTAAAATGATGCTTCTAGCGATGATAAAAATATACCTGTGTGAGAAAAACCAAACAGAGTTATTTGCTGCCCCTTGGTTAACTTTGGCTTTAGGTAAGAAATTGGGTCCCAAACCGCTTTTAGAATTAAAACTTGGAATTTTTTTCCCAGTCAGTGATTACTTAAAACTGAGAAAACAAAGCAGTAGAAAAATAAACAATTCATCAGGATCATATGGGAATAGAAGCAGAATTAGAACTCATGGGACCACAATTTCTAGGTTGTTCTATTGTTTCCTGAGCCAAGAAAGGATACTTGGGTAGTTTTTCAAGGTCTTCATTTAGTATCTCAGAAAATAAGAATTTTCCCCTTTTAGAAACTTGTATCTTAACAACCTGGTATTTATCTGTTTTATTTTTTTTTGTTTGTTTCACTTCTTGGTTTACCATTTCCTCCTTACATGATAGTTCTCCAGTCATACTCTGTTGAGTGACAAATTTGCTAAATGCACAGATTTTTATCTCCCTTATCTTATTAACAGTAAATATTACAACTGACCTAGTATGATTTGAAATCTGGAAATTGATTATTCCAAGAAAACTTCCCGTTAACTTGCTTAGCATTCTGTGGGTTATCTAAATCAGGTGAATCAAATGAGATGAAAACCAACTCAGTTTGTGAATTGATTGATATTGCCCTTTGTGTCCTAAAATGACAACTCTCTCTGAGGCTGGACAGCAACTTTCTCACTATTTGTAATGTCATATGCACTAGCTTTAAGCTCCTTTTCCTCTAGGGAGCATATTCCTTGCAAAAGGAAATACAGGAAAATGAAGAAGCAGAAACCCTAAGCCAAGACCTGCTATTCTCACCCCACATTTTTGTCCCACTTGTCTACTGTAGTAAGACATTCCATTGGTGGCCCCAAGTGAACCATAATTCCTGGTGTTCACCCTTTACCTCTCCTATATTGACATTGGGCTTGTCCCATGTGACTTGCTTTGGCCAATCTGCAAGTTTCATGCAAGCAGAGGCTTGATAACATGCTTGCACTTTGGCATACTCCCCCTTGGAACTGTAGACCACCATGCTGTAAGGAAGCCCAGGCTAGCCTCATGGAGAAGCCACATGAAAGAGAACCAAGGCCTCAAATATATAGCCCCTGTAAAGTCATTTGAGATATCCCAGCTGAACTACAGATATTGTGAGACAGAGATGAGCTATCTCTACCATTTCCTGCTCCAATTTCACATGCAGAATTGTGAAAAAATGCAATTTGTATTGTCTGCAGTGGTTTTTATGCAGCAGTAGATAATAGGCAGGAGTTGGTATAGATTATGGTTCAGGGCATGGAAGCCTGACTCTGGAGCCTCATACTTGAGGCTGAACCCTAGCTCTGTCACTAACTTGCTCTACAGTCTTGGTCAAGTTCCTCAGTTTCCCTAGTTGCAAAAATGAAAATAATAATAGTGCCTAACTACTTCATGGGTTGCTGTGAACATTGTGGGGGTTAATATAGGACAGCACTTGGCACAGAGCACATGCTGGAAATATGTTAGCTGTTCTATTTCTCAAGCCAGCCTCCGAGTGAGGTCAGATCAGTCAGAGAGCAGCATCAGCAGGCAGTTGGGAGCTACTGGTCAGGGCTGTGACACAGGAAAACAGATCGATTCCCTGATAACTGGCTCACTGTGCAGAATCGCAGGAATCAGTGTGTTAGAAGGGCCTTAAATAAGGGCTGTGATTTTTCCAAGTCCTTTCTTTTCTGGAGTCTGTTACCACTGAAAGAGGAGACTCAGTTAATGCTGAATAGAAGCTAAATGCCTTGTATCTAGTTTTGGGCTTGCCCTAATAGTTCTGATATTCCTCGACTAGTTTCACAATGTTGAGTAAGTGTCACTTAATCTCTGTGGACTTTAGTGCCCTATCAGTTAAAGGAGACAGGACTTCAGAGTTTGCTGACCTCAGAGTTTCTTGCAGCTCTTTCTTAAATGAAATGATGATATTTCAAATGTCAGCCCGTGAAGGAGGTATCTGGGGCAGATGAGCACTCGTTCTCCTTCACCAACACCAAAGACTGACTATAAAGTCCATTCCTCACCCTAAGACCAGTTTGGGAGCAACATAAAGAGCTGCCCTCTCATTTCCCATCACTTACTCCTGCCCTAGCTGCCCTCAAATTCTACTTCAGCAGGATTGTCACCTTCTTGCCTGCAACTGGGCCTTGTTGACCATTTTATTCACAGGGCTCATCACTTAACTAAGCCCTCGGTAAATATTTGGCAAAAGAACAGAGTAAATTACCCAACATTGTCCAGAAGAAAAAGTGATTTGACCCTTACTTTATCCTCTTGTCATCTTACTAACTCAGGAGGAAGAAGGTGCTGGGAGGAAGAGTGAGCAGCCCTTGAGGAGGTGGCAATAGGGCAATAAGAAATTGGAATATATGCCTCTAGAACTTTGAATTAAGAGTAAATTGTTTTAGAATTCTTCAGAATGTCCCAGCTCTCTGCAGGTTCAAGGAAAAGTCCTGATACTCTTCAATTACAGTGGCAAAATTTGATAAAAGCTCATTATGAAGTATCCTGCAGACATGATTACCTCGATTTAAAGATTAACTCAAACTATAAAAATCCTAGGAGAAAACCTAGATTGCAGTTTCAGAGATCTAGCATTCCAAGTCACTGAGGCAGGATGGTAAGATATGTAAAAAGGGAACACAGACCTGATGACACACACTCAGTGTTCCACACCTTGTGCTCTTGTTACTAACACCATCTACACCATGTATGAATTTGCTACTCTGAGAGGCTATAGGGTTTTTGCTGAGATTTATGCTGATAATGTGAAGCATAAGAGTTGAAAAATTTATAAAATGAGCATATGTGAAACTATATGAATAAACTCTGGAAACCTTTTCTACTTAAATAAAATCCAGGGTCTTTTTGTTTCTGTTTATTCTGTATGAGAACATGCATGCCTTGAAATTAATGCAACATAAATATCCTGAGATGCTTCCTTGATCTTCTCCTATTTGGTTAGCTAGTCAATATCCTATTTTCCAAGCTTGCTACCTAAAAAGCATTATGTGTGCTTTGGGAGTAGGGGATTCAGTGTAATTCCTTTCTTCTGTGTATTGAGAATATATTACTCATAAGGCAGAGTATTTTGTATTGTGATGGATCATTCTATGTTCAAAGAAATTGACAATGACGTCGAACACTGGCAGCTCAAGCATGTGTGAGCAGAGCCTTGATCTCAACAGACAGAGGTGTGGTGTGACTCAGCCTGAACAGGGGCATAGGGGAGGGAAATGCAATGTGTTCAGTGACTGTTGTGGTGGGCCTGGAGTTTTGAGGTCATGGGGACCAAGGAGGAAGGGAGAGAGGATAAGCTGATCAGCTGACAAAGTAGATGGCATCCTGGATGACGATTTGATCTGTAACTTAGGGATCAAACTTGGGGGATCAAAAATGGGGAGAAATCAAAAGTTGTAACATAGAGGGAAATGATTTTTTTTTTCTTTTTTTTTTTTAGGGAGAGAAGCAACAGAAAGAAGAAAGTAGAGGGAGGAAGAAGATGAGAAAAGGGCTGACGGGGAAAGGGATGGGGAAGAAAGGAAAATAAGAAAATGAGAGATTTGTCCCAGTTTTCAATCTCTGTGGAGGTGTTTGCAGTGTCACAGAAAACTCACTTTGGGGGAAAAAAAATACTTAGAAATGAGTCTAGAGTGAGAGTTTGCAAGTCTTTCCAGTCTGACTCTGTCTCAGGTCTGCTGGTGAGGGTCCGGTGGGTTATGTTTGGCCACAAAGATGGGCAAGTCTGGTTCAGACCATTGTGGGGCTTCTGAAGGCTCAGTCATTCTGTATTTGTCCCTGGGTTTGAGCGGAGGGGCGCTGGTCCAGCCTCCAAAGTCCAGGAACTGCTTTCCTGTGGTTCCATCTACACTGGATTTTTAGGTCCTGGCCTGAAACTGATGTGGTTCCCTAGAGATCACTCTCACTGTTGGGACAGACAATAGCACTTTTGAGACAGACAACAGCAGGCAATGAAAACCTTTGAAAATTGCTTGTCAGGCCTCACAAGGCTAAGTCAGTAATTTTTAAACTTTTTCAGTTTCTTTTTTTAGCAGCAGAACGGATCCTTTAAACAAATACTTTTTGGGAAAAGCCAGACATGTTAAACTGGCAGGCATGGAACTACTATGGTTGAAAGCAGAGGGGAGCCTCATTAGCCTTGCCTCCCGGGACCCCTCAGGTGTTCTGAGCCCAGAGGGTTCCGTGAAACGTGGTTTGAATACCCTGTTCTAGGCCTGGCCTTGCCAGAGTCAGTTTTGTGGCCAGGGCTGAGCTGGGGCCAAGTTAAGCTCTTGGGGTATTTGGTATCAGGGAAAGGAGATGGTGTTTACATGAGGTTAACTGAGCTGAGGGTGGAAAGCTGGTGGTAAGGTTTTGGGAGAAAAGATGGCTGCAGAGCCGTTTTCCATGTTCCTAGTATTTGTGTTGGGTATCATTTGAAAATGCAGCAAAACGCTGTTGTGAAACTCTGGTTTTTATTGACCTATTTCTTCTGTCAAACCTATTGTTTCCATATGGAAATTCCTTCCCTATACTTCCTAGGAAACGTGTTTTCTGAATCCCTGGAAAAATTTGTTGAGAAATTGGGGGAAAAAGAAAAAAGTGCATTCTCTGAGAAATTAAAGCTTAACAATCCACACAGAGACACTACTGAATAGAAGCAATTCACTGAGAGCGTATTGAAAACAAGAGAAGAAAACATGAACACATGGATTGTGAGGTTTGGATTGGCATTCCTAGAAACCTGGTTAGAAGCACAGAGGAGAGAAATATCACCATTTAATGAATAAACCAGCCTTGCTTGTAGCCAAGGCCGTTATGAATATATGTTTATGAACCTCTCTGCTGCTAATGGTAACTCATTCTTACAAGTAAAACAAACATTAATAAATTTGTATGTACAATGTACTTTATACAACCCCTATGAGTGGTATTCCAAGAAATAATGAGTTTTGGAAGCAAATTGAGACCTTAAATTAGCAGCTTAGACTGTGATTCTATTTAGTGCTATCTCCCAACTTTGTTGGGAAATCCTAATGTTATATGAATACTTCCCAATAATATTTGCTGCTGTTTTCCCATGTTTGAATATTTTCTATAGGTCACAGTTTTTGTAAATTCTGCTAAAGTTAGTATTTCTCATTAGCTAAATAAATTTTTAGATACGCATGATGATGAATAAAGTGTTTGAGAAGTGTTACAAGTTTTGTTTTGTTTTGTTTTGTTTTGTTTGAGATGGAGTCTTGATCTGTCGCCCAGGCTGGAGTGCAGAGGCGTGATCTTGACTCACTGCAACCTCCACCTCCCAGGTTCAAGCAATTCTCCTGCCTCAGCCTCCCAAGTAGCTGGGACTATAGGTGTCCGCTACTGCACTCAGCTAATTTCTGTATTTTTAGTAGAGATGGGGTTTCACTGTGTTAGCCAGCCTGGTCTTGAACTCCTGACCTCAAGTGATCCATCTGCCTTGGCCTCCCAAAGTGCTGGGATTATAGGTGTGAGCCACCTTGCCAGACACAAGCATTTTAAGAATAGTTTCTGATTTGAAAAATTCCTGAGAATATTCAGGAATTTTGATTCTGTAGCCTGAATTATTATTAATAGCTGTTAGGAATTTGGAAACAGCCTGGTCCAGTCTCTAGCCTTGAGGCAACCCTCATTTAAGTGATCTCATATTGTCAAGATGAATCTCAACATGATTTATGTTGTGACCATGATTCAGCAAATGTTTCCCTTTAAGACTAACCTGAAGCTAGTGCAAGTGTTCACGGCTGACTTCAGAAATAAGGGTCTTTTAACCATTAAAAATGGAGAGTTGGAAGTTTTCTGCTGAAGAGTGAATGAATTATTTAATACATCTTTCTAAAGCTTTCATTGCAAATAAACTCCCAGAGTCATTTGGGAAGTGTTTATATTTAGCTGAGTGTAACGGAGGGGCACACACATACAGGTGTGCCATGTGAGTAGAGTCAACCTTCTCTCCATATGAAGTAAGAAAAGGAACGTTGCTTCTTTTTATCCTCTTTGAGTCGCAGCATGGAGTTTAAACATGTAAATGGTGAACCTAAGAACATTGTGAGCGTTGAGTTGACTTATCCTTTTTATTTGATTGTAATGTTTATATTTGCAGCAGAACATTTATCATGCCTTTGCTTTAGAATGATTTTAAACCATAGATTTGTTAAAGGCTTTTTACTAAATAGATTTTAGTTTGATCATAAAGGAATTTTGTTTCCTGAAGTCTCATTTGTCTGGAAGGAACATCACATATTTATACTTCACATTTTGTGGTCTAACAATGGAAGGGAGGTGAATGCTTGAATTATTGCACTATTTATAATCAATGTTTGACTATCACTGACTATGGTCTTCAAAAATATATTGGCTTCTCTGTGTTATAGCTGAGAGAGAAGCTGTGTTGACTTTTGCCTCTGACAGAAAAGGGAGGAAATTTCTGTAATCCAAGTCGGTGTTTAGATTTCATGGAAAGGATAATCTTACAAATAAATTAAGTTGGGTGTGGTGGCTCACACCTGTAATCCCAGCACTTTGGGAGGCTGAGGCGAGCAGATCACAAGGTCAGGAGTTCAAGATTAGCTTGGTCAATATGGTGAAACCCTGTCTTTACTAAAAATACAAAAATTAGCTGGGAGTGGTGGTGCATGCCTATAGTCCCAGCTACCTGGGAGACTAAGACAGAATTGCTTGAACCTGGGAGGCAGAGGTTGCAGTGAGCTTATATCGCACCACGGCACTACAGTTTGGGCAACAGAGCAAGGCTCTGTCTAAAAAAAAAAAAAAAAATGAACTGGAACTCTTCATTTATATGATTTTTAACGCAATCAATCTAATATACTGTCAAAAGTTATACTACTACGTGTCTAGTTAAGACTTATCATGTCAGTGTATAATGTAATATGACATTTAGGTTGTGTTAGCTCCTTATATTATGTAACAGCCAATAATTAATTTTTTAGAGGATAATTATTATGATTAAAGTCAACCAAAGATTTTGTCTCCATATGAGAAATTGTTATAAGACAGAGTTGATAAAGAAATTTTTTTTCACAACCTTGTTCACTATCACAAAGCAATAAAATAATGGTATTCTTAATTGCTGTTTATTAGAAAGTATTGCTATCTTTAAAAATTATATTTCACATAATTAAATATATATTACCTATTATGATATAGCCTTTTGAAACAAAATTCAATATTGTGTCATCTTCAAAAGACCAAAATGGATTACAGGTGGATTCTGAGCCAGGAGTAATGGTGTGAGGTTATTTTTTGTGACAGACTTTAAATTCCTTATGCAGCGATGGAAAAGCCTTGGATCTTCCTTGGAGCAAAGTTGAGGAACTGAGAAAGAGTGAGAAATCCTTTCCATGTGGTTTGGGAGGGCACCTTGTTATATACTTCTGGACTTGAATAGATGCCATGGACCAAATTGGATTCAGTCTCTTTTCCTCATGGTGGGCGTGTGGTGGGATTAAATTTATAATAACAAATTTTTTGAAAATAACAAAGATTATAGGTTTCAGATCAACAGGTCACTAATTTTTAAAAGAGGACGTTACCTGACTTGTGTGGTTACACAAAAACAAAAACATGCACTGTATGCTAAAGACCGCAGTCAGCCACCTTTATTGCTGCTGGGAACATCGCCAAGTTGTAAATCATCAGAGAAAGAGAGAAATTCAGGTAGACAGAGCAGACAAGAAATAAAAGTACTTCTATTTTCCCATTGTAGTGAGGAAATAATCCAATTAGAAATAATGAAAGTATGAGATTTTAAATCAGAAGGGACCAGAAGAACTCATTTAATCCATGATTTTAGGAAGTTGCCCTGGGGAAAGAGGGGAGGGGTTGTATTTTCTAGGAACCATGTAGGTGTTGGAAAGACCAAGAGAGAGTTGAATATGCCTTCTCAATCCAGGTGTGGGCTCCATAGAGCACCCCATGCCCACAATTGAAAGGCAACTGCTTCATTTTGATGGCTGACAGGAGCATTGATAGCGCTGGCCTCAGGTGCTTGTGTATCTAGAAAGAGGAGCCCTAAGTCACGTCCTAGGAGAACCAGGCACCCGCACCCCACACTTACAGGCCTGAATCTCTCAAGTCAGCTTCAGCTGGTGGTGAGTCCAAGTGGAATGTCAGATTAGGAACTCAACAAAAATGTGGTGAAAGGGTAAAGGAAATTTGAATGCCCCTTCTCTTTTTATATGCCAAAAGGTGCATTTTAGTTTCTTTAAAGGAGACAATGGCAGGAATAGCCACAAATATCAACATGAAAATATTTTAATAATGCTATATATGATTTAAATTAATAGCCAATATCAAGATTTCAGGGGTAGGGATATTTTTTCAATGAAATGCTGAGGAAAGTTCTTATGTTGTTTTGTCTGCAAACTCGTATAATTCTTTCACTAGGAATTATAAAAAGAGAAGAAGATTTTTAAAAATATTTGTTAGGTAATAGAGACCCCTAAAATATTCATCAGACATCTATGGCTTACTTTTATAACACGAACCAGACCCACCCTCTTGATTGCAAAATTAGAGTTGGCATTTTTTTCCCCCTCAGTCAGGCACTGCACAGGTTAATCTCAAATTAAATACAACAGTCAAAGTGGCAAACTGATGACCTTAGTTTTCTCTCTCAATGCCCCCAAGGGATAAGAAAATGTTTGCTCACTTTAAAGTTAGAGTGACTGTGAGAAAGGGTCCCCAAAGTATAGTGTCTTAAGAGTGAGTGACATGAACCAAAGCTTTCATGATCTGCACTGATGAGTAGCTAAATTCATGCAGCCACTCAGAGACTTCAGTGCCCGCCTCTCCAACCCTTTTAATTTTGCTCCTTCATCCCATGGGAGCATTAAGTTTGTCTACTCAATCAAAGGTGGGACACAGATTGGGAAGGATCCCAGCTAATGGGAAGGAGAAAAGACAGAAAACAAAAATCCAAGGCAAGAATTTTTCTTCTAAGCGGGAGAGGCCTCCATTTCACACATCACTTTTGTTCATGTCCTGTTGGAGAGTACTTAGTCTCATTAGTCTCATAGACACACCTGGCTACAAAAGAGGTCAGGAAATGTAGTCTCTACCAGAGGCACCATGTGCCCAGGAAAAAAGAATAGGTCACAATCATTGAGACTTTGTTGTCATTGTCCTCAATATTAGGTGGCTTAGGAGGAAAGAAAAATGTTTTTCCCATATCAATAATAAATTACAGTTAATTCAGGTGTGATCATCTTATAATTATTCTCTGAAGATCAGCATGGTCTTCTACTTTTCCAGCTTTTCTAGGATAGTTGGACTTAGCTACCACTGATTACAAAAACAACAGAAAAACAACAACAGAAAACCTCAAAAGAAGCAAATTTGAAGGCATGTATGAGTTTCCCATTCCTTAGAGAGGAAAGTAACCTAGTAGAAGCAACCCTTGGTGTGCAATCAGAGGTAAGAATATTTAGATCCAGTCTGGTAATTCAATAAGTGACTCTGGGTGAGTCTCACTTCACTTACCTGCTCCTCATCTGCAGTGAAGGGATTGAATTGGATCAATTTTGGCTTTAAAGACCTCATTTAATCTTAAAAAGATGTCATACACTCCCCCATGAAAATATTTGGGCCTTTAGAATCTGCTAATTAAAAAGACACAAAATGAGAAAACACTACAAATAATCTAGTAGCGCTTTTAAATAATTAGTAGAATATTATTATTTATTCACCCTGCAGATAATGTTAGCTGGCCTTTAGTTTTGAGGATGCTGTGGCCCCAGCTTAAAAACACTACAGCTGGTGTTTCAAGATGTTTGATGCTTTAAAAGTCTTCAACTTTGAGTTCTTCTTCATGGGAGGCTAAGGAGTGATACTAGAGAAAAAGTGTAAGAGAGCTGTGCAAAGGGCATGAATAATGTTCAAGTGGGCTCCGCCCCAAGTCCCTAAGGCTCCAAATTGAATCTTGTACATACAGGGAAGCCGCTTTGCTGCCCAGTCTGCTGTGAGCTTGAGGATGCAGAGTGCAGTTTGTTTGCTGATTCTGGGAGGAGTGTGGGGAAGAAGAGGGAAAGAAGCCATCACACTCAATATGAAACCTCCTCGTTTCATATTGGAAATCGTTTATCCTTTGCTCTGTGAAAAGTCCATGGATAAGATCTAATTTCTCAATCAATTATTTATAGCACAGTTAAACTGGTTCCCTTCTTCCCATTTTAATTTTTCTGAAATTATTTTCATTGACTTCAACAAAAGTTTGATTCATTGTTTAGTTGTTTTTCTTTCTCTTCCACTCACTTTGGACCATAACAAATCTTATAGTTAATAATTTATGCCTTCGTGAGTTATCTGTTATGGCCACCATTTTTTCCAAGTTTAATCGTATATGTCAAATTTTGCAGATCCCAATTTTGAAGAGAAGATTTAATTCTTCCATTAATTTAAATCCACACTATTTTTACCTTGTGCATTTTAACCGCTTGTTGATTTTTGTTTGGTTTTGTTGGCTTTTTATTTTTAACAGGTTTGTTGAGGCATAATTTATACATTAAGAACATATTTAATGTATATTATTGAATTTGGACATATGCAAAACATATGGTACCATCACCACAATCAAGATAATGGTTATATCCAACACTTTCCAAAGTTTCCTCATGTCTTTTTGTTTTGGTTTTATTAATTTTTTTTCTGTGTGTGTGTTTGGCAATAACACTTAACATGAGACCTTAAACTAACAAATCTTAAGTCCACAATTTCATATTTTTAACCATAAGGAGATCTCTAGAATTTATTCATCTAGCATAACTGAAACTTTGTACACGTTGAATAACAAACTCCCCATTCCTTCACCCCGACTACTAGCACCTGGGAACCACTATTGCATTATTCTTTGCGTCTATGAGTTTGACTATCATACATATTTCATATAAGTGGAACCAACCAGCATTTGTTCTTCTGTGACTGGCTTATTTCACTTAGTACAGTGTCCTTCAGATTCATCTATGTTATTGCAAATGACAAGAAAAAAGTCCTTCTTTTTTAAGGCTAGATAATATTTTGTTGTATGTATATACAACTTTTTTTATCATTCATTTGTTGGATACTTGGGTGATTTTCATATCTTGGTTATTGTGAATAATGCTGCAATAAACATGGGAATGTAGATATCTCTTCAAGTTCCTAATTTCACTTCTTTTGGGTATGTGCCCAGAAGTGAGATTGCTGGATCATTTGCTATGATTCTTGCTTGGAAAATTGGTCTTGTTTTTGATATTTCTATGAACTCTTTATTTTCAATTTGTTAGTTTCTAATGTCTTTAACAAAGTGTGGTTCTTTATTGAATATTTTAATCTATTTTACTGTGTAGTTTTAGCCTTTGTCAACTTTGTAGCATTCGGTATGAATTGGGAAATTTTTGCACCCAAAGCAAAGCTCATTGGTAGAACAGAGGCACAAGATCAGGCTATGTGGTAGGATTTACACACTACAGACAAATAGTGATGTCTAAATAGGAGGAAAAGGCCTTCCTTGGTACAGTCTTACATAATCACAATCTGTCTTGGACCAATCAGTCTTGTCCTGCTAAACATAAATAGGAAGCGTTTCCTTTAAAATCAGGAACAAGAAAACGATGCACACTACTGTGACTATTATCTGTCCTTCTGAAACAGAGAGTAGCAAGTGTATGACTGATGTGGTAAGATCATGGGTTTGAAATACCTGTTGAGACAAGGATGTGGGAGAAACGAAGGTGTCTGGGATGTATATTCTAGAGCTTGAGAAAGGGGCCTGGGACAGAGATAAACAATAGAGAAGTTTAGATACGGAACTGGTAAGTGAAACCCTGAGTATAGATGAGATCACTCAGAAGGAGCATAGATCTGAAAGGCTAAAGGGCATAGGATGGAAACCTAAGGAATTCAACGTAGATGGTTAGACAGAGGAGGGGACCCTGAAGAGACTGTGGAAATGGAGGCAGAGTAGGTAGGAGGAAATTGGGATAAGTTGGTGTCACAGAGGAAAAGAAAAAAAACATTTCAAAAGACAAGTAGCTGTCAGCAATATTAGAAGTTGCTGAGTGGTCAAGAAATAAGAGGACTGAAAAGCATCCATTGGGTTTAACATAAAAACTCTGAAATTATCCATACCTCATGGTTCAGAAACCTGCGTCTAAGAATTTGTCCTCCTAAAAGGAACTGAAACTGGGGTGAAAGGCTTACCTATGTTTTTGCATTGCAAAAAAAAAAAAAACCCCAAAAACCTAATTGAAAACCTGAATGTTCAACCTCAGAAATATTTTTAAATCACTTTATGTAGCAACAAAAATCCTGTTTTTAAAAACTATTTAATGGTTTTGAAATGGATATAAACACAAGGAAATACTAACAGTGTCTCAGAGTTGGGATTACCTAAAACTGCATTTTCTTCCTTATGCTTTTCTGTGTTTTCTAAAATTTTCTTTAATGAGCATATGTAATTTTACAGTCAGGGGAAAACATTATTTAGGTAGCTTTTTTTTTCCCCTTAAAGTGGCTAGGGGATATATTCTTGCTGACCAGGCACAATAAGCTTTAATTAGGTTCCTTCTGGCAGGATAAAAACAGGACCCAAGCCACTGAGAGAAGGATTGAGGCCAAGAAATTGGACTGTCAATTCACATAGCACATAATTTCTAATGCTTGACTCAGAGGGAGGGACAGCTGGAATTCTTATGGTATTTTTGTTCTACCTGCTCTACTCTGTCTCCTGGCTTTGTCTTCTGTCTGTTTGAGGAGAGTTTTGCTAGTTGTTCTGCAGGGATAGAAGAGCAGCTTCATGCCTCACCAACTCTCACTTGTAACTGAAATCTCCACTTATTTACCAAATATTCAGAATAAAAACAAAAGGGTTCCATGGGTAATGAAAATGCAGCAGTCTGAGGCAGCAAAGTTGTGTTGGTCAGAGCTGGTGTTCAAAAAGTACAACCAAAGGTTTTCAGAGTTGGGGGCAGGAGAGTGGGAAATGAGAAATGTTCTCCTATATTGTTACAGCATAATGATGAATTGCTTTTGCTTTTCCAAAACCAGACTTGAGCTCCTCTGTTCACCTCTATTATCTGATGCTGGTCTCCAAAGGCATATTACCATATTAATTCATTGTGTTATACAATTTGGTCAACTAAATGAGCTTACCTTATGCCCTCTTAATGACATTACTTTTAATGTTGGCTTCATGGGCTACATTTAACAAAACAGATGCGTCAAGGAAATGTATTTAAACTCAATTTGGTTTTAAAATGTCTTGTGGTCTCTCTAATGATCCAGATACCGAAAAAAAAAAAAAAGTGTTGCAGGCAACACACCGTGATAAATGTAGGGCCTAAATGCTAAAGTATCCCCAGTGCCCAGGGTGATCAGAAGTGTTCTGGAAAGGAAGTCATGTACTGCATATGTGCCATTACTAGATCTGAAGCCTAATCTATTCTATGTGGAAAGGGTAGAACTCATTATTTAGAGGAGTTGTCCTGCACGTGAGACTGATGTTTAATTGCATATCATAAACACTGATATCCCACTGACTTAGTGAGACAGCTTGAAGAAAAAATATGTAATAAAGGGATGAATGGTGAATGACCCATGGCATTAGTTCATATTTGCAATGTAAGCCTTACAAAATAGTAGAAATATAGGTTTAGAGTCTTATATACCTGGGTTGGAATTCTTATTGCTTTATTAGCTGAGTAATCAGGAGAGGTACAATTCACTTATCCAGACTTCAATTTCCTGGTCTGTAAGTGAAGACAATAATGCCAACACCTAGAACTGTGATGTCTAGAAATAAACTAGGGATAGTGCCTGGCAGGTAGTAGCATTCAATGAAGTACATGTACACTGTATGTGTGTTTGTGTGTATGTGTGTGATCTTTACACTATCTTTAAATCATTGATTTATCTACCTTCTAAAAATGACTTGATTATCTTGGATTATTAAACCAATAACTAAACTTACATATTCAATTCTTTTCATAGTCCTTTGTTGGCTTCATACATACAGAACGGACTGGCCCCAGAAAGGCCTATCTGATTATTTCTCCCCATGTGATGATCAGGAGGGATTGCTGGCCAGTGCAGCAGCTCCAGCAGTTAGCCTGATCTTAAGGGCAGCCAAGACCGTTAGTCTAGTCTTACAACATCCTGATCCAGTGGCTACATATTGACAAAACTAATGACCAGTGCTTGGAATAATAGCAGAAGTTAATGTTCTTTCTTGGATGACATGATCATATTTTCCCATGAAACACTGTGATATCCAAGGTACATTTCACCACATTTTGTCTATTAATTGTGACTTTTAACAGTGACTAGAGGACAAATTATTTTTTAGGTGATGATAGAGAAAAAGCAACTTACATTTTCAACCTTTTTTTTCACCACTTCTCCCGCATTAAACATAATATCCTAGGTAGTTGGCTCTCCTCTCTGTCCTCCAGTGAGCTGAGGCTTAGTGCTTAGCTCCGTACTGTTACCATGGCGTTCACTGACCAGCAAGGTCTGCATGTTTACACATTCCAGGTTTTGTGCTAGGGGCTGCATTATCTGATGATGAATAACACAGCTGCTGTCCTGAAGGTGCGTGCAGACTAGGATCAAGCCATTACTTTTTACTAGAATTCTTCTCACCTCTTTATATGCCATTGTAACTCATGTCCGTCTCCTACAGTGCAGACAAATTCTTGTCTCTTCAACCTATTATTGGGAAGGTATATTAGTGAATCTCTGTGGGAGGCAATTGAGTAATCTCTAATAAAATGTACATGTAATTTAACCTAAGAATTTCATTTCAAAGTATTAATCTTGAATATATGTTGCACATGCATAAAATACCATATCCACAAGGGTACTCATTTTCAGGATTGTTTGTAACAGGAAGATACTGAAAACCATCTAAATGTGTATCAGTGGTTGAATAAATTATGGCCTATACATACAATATAAATGTATAGCACCAATATAAATAATGAGTCTCTGTATTTACTGATGAGAAGCGATGTCCAAGATACATTGTTAAATGAAAAAATATCGCAAAGTACATTAGATGCAAGCTGTCTAGAGAAAAACATAATGTTTATGTTTGTAAATGCACAGAACATCTCTGGGAGGATCCTGTAGAAGTGGTTGCCTGTGGTTGCCCCTGGGAAGGGAGGCTGGACACTTACGGGACAAGAGCGGGAAGAATGACTGTTCACTTTTGGCCTTTTGACCTTTAAAATTTTATAACTTGTTCATATACTACCAATTCAAAATAATAAATCACACTTAATTGCAAAAAGTTATGACTAAAAAATAAAAACATGAAAGAAGCAAACAAATGGCTCTCTTGATTTATTTTCTGTAGGGATTGTGTCCTTCCTTCCATAGTAGGCATAGTGGCAATTTGTACTGGAATCTGTCATGTCCTGCCAAGATATCTCTTTTACTGTGGAACCATCTACAATTGTAGGTTTGTTATGTAAATGAGGGGTCTCACAGTATAGTGTGGATGGAATTCAGCATAGATGGCATCTCTGCTCCTGGACCATCCATGGGTGGCTCAGTGGAAGAGGAAGGTCCTCACTAGTGTTAAATAAAGTTATGAGAGATCATTGTTATGGACTGAGCTGCTACACTAGTCCCTGACAGACCAATCCAAAATGGAGCCACTCATACTAAGGCTCCACATTATCAGACCAAAACCTAAGCTGTTTACTTGCAAGATCTCAACTTGTGAGAAATCAGGAGCGAGATGATAGTCAAATCCCTACACAGGCCAGTTTTCTAAACAAACAGGAGATTCACAACAACTAGTCAAAAAAAGGGACCCAATCAACTGTAAGTGGCAAGATAAGGATGTCTCTTAGGCTTTAACCCGCACAGGGAAAGTAACCAGATGAAACCTGCTATTAACTAATTCACTTTTTGCACTATGTTGTTTCCTTGTTCCTGCTCAAGCTACTTGCTAAAAACAGACTTCTCAGCCATGCCCAGTGGAGCACCTCTGTCTGTTTTGTAGACTGGTTGCTGCCTGGTTCCTGAATTGCTAATAAAAGCCAATTAACTGTCTAAAACAAATTTGTTAAAATTTTGTTGGTTGACACCAGGAAGTAGCAGAGAGGGCAGCAATGTGGTATCTCAGCATAATTGGTGCCTGGGGCTCCTTCCAAACGCCTTAAGTAGTTGCAGGATGATGAAGGCTTCCCCTGGAAGGCAACAGAATTTCTATTTGGGAAAAGAATTATGATTATCTTTTCCAGAGCAAATGTTTTTAGTTAGGAAAATATCTTAGTAAACTGCATCAAGGATGGAAGATGATGGTCTGAGAGCATGGATTGGGAAGAGATCTCAAAGAAATAGCAAAACAGCTTTGCATAAAAAATAACTAGGAATTTGGAAGTAAGAAGCAAAAGAGAGGGGAGACAGAGAAGACAATGAAGGAATCCTGGAGCTGAATGGCCTTGGAGGAGGCTGTAATGTAGAGAGAAAAGCAGCCAATGAGAAATTACTGGGGCTGGGATGACTGAGCAGGGGTGGTTCTTGAGAACAGAAATATCTATTACTATATTTTCAATTCCTTTTGCTCCTATGAGATAAGTGCCATTTGTTACTCCGAATGTTCAGTAAAATGTGCTGGTATACATCAAATGCTTTATACCAGTGGGCTGTGGGGCAATCCAAGAAAAGGACTGGGCTTTGTGGCTAGATTGGTGAGACTGTGGGTGCGAAGCAGCAGCAGGGAACTATGAATGAGGATCTGGCTGCAATAGGACTCACGGACCATGAAGATACAGCCTCTGGGAAGTTACAGGGGGATACGGAAGCTGTGTAATTCTTCAAGAAAGGTGATAGGAGCCTTGTCTATCACAATTTTACAAAAATCTCAAAGGATAGGATGATCTCAAAGGATAGTTGTGCATATTGCAATGGGCCAACTTCCAGGTGGAAAAGAAAATCAGTCATCTGGAAGCCTGTTTGAGACCTGCAGGCATTTAGAAACATTCGGGCTATTGACTGCATTTTCTGCCATCTATGACAACATCAAGCATTGTAGGGAAATGGCTGGGAATCATGTCACTGCCTCTGGCTAGATCTGTGCTTCACCCAAAAAAGAGTTCCCTGACATCTTACACAAACCATTGTGGGGAATAAGAATAAACTTATTCTGAATTGGTTCTTGCTTTTTCCCAGTGCTTCTTTCATAGGCCACAGCACCATGCTGAAATTCTTGACACTACATTTTGTAGAACTTTGCAAAGTACACATTGGCATCTGTCTACATGTTTTGCTGACTTGAGTATTTGAACTGCTAAATGTGGTATAAGATACAACAATCAACGAAAATATGTTTTAAGTTCTTCCATTGCTTTCCCTATATTTCCCCAGAGTCTGTTGCAAGGCCTTGATATAACTGCAATCTGTAAATACCAGCCCTACCCCCACTTTCAACAGTGCCATTCATCCAAGAATCCCAAAGCGTGTTTTAATAACGGACTCATTAATCCTCATAACACTCCTTCATTTGACACATGTAACTCTCACTACATGATATGTTGCTACTTACTCTGGATTTAATTTAACAGGTTTTTCCCCGTTGTGGGTAGTCATTTACATTGACCTCATTTTGGTTGAGTTATTGCTCAGATTTGAGCAAGTTTGAATGGCCTCATCCCAGAATGACATCTTGTGGCAGATAGAAGCAAACCATCTGAAGAAGCAATTATTATTTTTTTTTTAAGGAGAAGCTTCAGCAGCAAATGGCCCTATAAATAAACAACTGGATTTTAATCATGGGTGAAGAGAGTGAGACGTCGTGTCATTTTACAAAATGTGAAGTTGAATGAATTTTAGAATTCACAGGAGGGAGGAAACAAAGGCTTTTGCTCAGACTGGGAGACTCAGGGTGGCAAGAGCCTAATCTCTTCTCAAAGAAGTTTGTTTTTCACATTTTCTCTTCCTAAACTTGCCCTCTTTGATCTCTTTTCTTTCTGTGGTCAGATATCAAGATGATTTTCTGGAGTTTTCCAAGTCCCAGGCAGCAGTAGCAGAGCCCAAACCAGGAGTGGAATAAAGTAAGATGTCCAAGAAAGCGTAGTTAGTAAAACAGACTTTGTAGATGGGCTGAAGTATCCACTGATTTAAGAAAACAGACAAGTCAAAGGAGAAAATGCGTACAAGGCAGAGTTGGTAGCCAAAGAGGAGTGTGAGATTGACAAGGTGGTAGCACTTTGCAACTAGAGAGTATGGGGGAAACTTTAGGCAAATTTTCATGAGCAGCATTCTTTTGAGACTGTGTGTCTACCCAATTGATACGGTTTGGATTTGTGCCCCTGCTCCAATCACATGTTGAATTGGAGGACGGGCCTGATGGGCGGTGATTGGATCATGGGGACAGTTTTGCCCCTTGCTGTTCTCATGATAGTGAGTGAGTTATCACAAGATCTGACATTTTAAAAGTGTGTAGCACTTCCCCCTTCACTCTCTTTCCTGCAGCCATGGTATGATATGCTTGCTACTCCTTCGCCTTCCCCCATAATTGTGTTTCCTGAGGTCTTCCAGTCATGCTTCCTGTTAAGCTTGTGGAACTGTGAGTCAATGAAACCTCTTTCTTCATAAATTACCTAGTCTCAAGTAGTTCTTTTCAGCAGTGTGAAAATGGACTAATATATCAATGGATAGTCCTCCATCATTTTTAAAAGCATGGCACTCCAAACCAGACATCTTATAAGCTGACTCCTCCCTGCAGCTTCAGCTATACTTTTTTTTTTTTTTTTTTTTTTTTTTTTGAGATGGAGTCTTGCTCTGTCACCCAGGCTGGAGTGCAGTGGCATGATCTTGGCTCACTGCAACCTCCACCTCCTGGATTCAAAGCGATTCTCCTGCCTCAGCCTCCCAAGTAGCTGGGACTACAGGTGCATACCACCATGTCTGGCTAATTTTTTTGTACTTTTAGTAGAATTGGGGTTTCACCATGCTGGCCAGGCTGGTCTTCAATTCCTGATCTCAAGTGATCCAGCCGCCTCACCCTCCCAAAGTACTGGGATAACAAGCATGAGGCACCACGATTGGCAACTATGGTTCTACGTCGTCAACTCTCAAATATCTCATACTGGCCTCTATCTCATTGTCCTAGAGCAGTGATTCTCAGACCTAATGCGCCTTTTAAAACACATATTTTGTAATGTCCTTTTTATTATCATGAAATTCATAAATAAGACAAATTACCTATATACATACTTAAAATAAAATGCCTTAACTGTTTTATAAAAAAGAAAGAAAATAATACAGTGCGTATTTCAGTATGCAAATATCTTGGGCGTAACTTCACTAGAACACAAAATGAAATGTCAGATGTTTGCATCTTATCAAAAAGTCACAGGGCCAAGACAACTACAGTGGCAGGCAATACAGGTAAACTATATCAACAACTCCAATGTCTGATTAGTGTTGCCATTGGTGGTGTGATTTTATGAAATGGTCAACAGTTCTTGGTCAAGTTTTAAAATAAGCAACACACGACCTACCACTGACTTGCATGATAGTTGCGTTCCTCGATGTGGGTGTACATTAGAACAAACGAAAGTATGTTGTGTTTCTATAGAAAATAATTTCTTGGAAATGAAAAAAATATTTTTTTGTTTTTGAAAAAATGGATGTTGGCTTAGATAACTGAATGTTTCCCACATCAGAAAAACACAGTTCTTGAACTTTTTGGTCTTAGCGCCTCTTTACACTCAAAGATTGTTGAGAGTTCTTTAAGAGGTTTGTTTATGTGGGTTGTATTGATATTTACTGTATTGGAAATTAAAACTGAAATTTTAACACATTTATTATCTTTAAAAATAATTCCATTACATGTTGACATAGTATTTTTATTTGAAAATATCTGTATCTTCCTAAACAAAAGATAATTTAATCAGACGAGTGGCATTGTCTTACATTTTTGGAAATTGCTCTAATGGCTGGCTTAATTAAAGAAACCTAAATCTGTTATCCATTTCTGTATTTATTCTGTTGTCATATGGCATTTTGCTTGAAATGTTTGAAGAAAATCCAGGCTCATACAGGGATATAGTTGGAAAAGGCAGGAGTATGTAATAGAAGTTTCAGGTAATGTAGATATTTTTTGATAACATAAAAACTTAACAAGTGATAGTTTCTTAAATGTTAGTTGCAATGTTGAATTGGAAACCATATCAGTGAACATTTTGTACTCTGTTATATTAAAATCCATGGGTTTATCTTGTACTTTGAGTGGCTCTTCTAACATGCATGATTTTATAACAGCACACATCGGTTATTTGTAAAGTATTGGTTCACTGAGTTACATAGATCTTCCAAATGTTGACACATTTCATTATACAATATCAGTAAATCACATTAGTTAATTCTGTCACTCATCTCATCAGAAAGATCTTTTAATGTTGAGAAGCTGCCAGGTTCATGGTGGTAGGTACAAATTTCCATAATTCAAATTTTTTCTCTGATGCCTGAATTTTATCATTGGCAACAAGTACTTTAGTTCTTTTCTTGGAAGTAATTTCTCAGAAATGAAAAAAAATTTGTTGTTTCTGAAGAAGTGGTCTGCAACATATGCATCTGAATAATCCTGGTATGCAGGCCACTTCTTTTTTCAAATAAAAAATGGTGATTCATGAAAAAAGAGGCTAGTTCAGTTTGCAATTGAAACAAAATTATATTTTGATATGCAGCATTTTGCCAGACAGAATATTAAGAAGGTATGTACTCAGGTGTGAGATTCAGTGAAGTTAATTTTATTGCTTCATCAAGGACATTCTTAAATGAAACTGGAAGGTTTTGTTGTCGATTTTGTTTAACTGTAAGTGCATAGTAGTGAATAATACAATAACCACTGGTAGTTCAGTTGAGTGCTGCTGCCTTGATTAATGCTAAAGCATCAACATTTTCACTTACCATTTCTTTTTGTCTCGTCACTGGAGACATCAACTCAATGAAAAAGCCACATAATGTCATGGCCTTTCTGCAAAAATGGTTTTGACCTTGAATTATCCTTGAAAAGGACTCAGGGACCTCCAGGGATCCCTAGACTCCACTTTGAGGACTAATGTTCTACTTGAGTATCTTGAGGGGCATGCACAGTACAATTCATTGTTGTGTTTACACTGCACCTACTGCAACAGATTAATATCTCTAGTTCCCATCCTCTAACCTCAGGAGAGCCCTCCAAATGATTTTGACAATCAAAAATGTTCCCTCGGCATTTCCCCAATACTGCCTAGGGGCCAGCGTGGCCATTTGAAAAATACCTCTCTAGAAGTCCTGATCTGTATTACCAACTTGATCAGGAAACTTTTCACATAAATGCTGGTCTGCACTCACTATGTACAAACAAAACTCATCACCTCCAGATAGATGGAAAACATGTTAGAGCCAGAAGGGCCTTGGAGTTCACTTTGGTCTACCTTTTACAAATGAAGAAACTGAGGCACAAGAAAGAGAAATGATTCCAAAGTCATAAGTATTAAAGTGACTATTATTAAATAATGGTCCATTCCATCATCTTTCAGACATTTAATACATTTTCTCATTTATTTTTTAGGTATTTCCAGCCTTGTTTTGCAGCCTATAAAAATGAGACTCAGAGATGAATGGCTTCCCAGAGTTTGCAAAACTAGTAAATGGCCGAATAAAGACCTCCATCCAGGTCTCTTGGTTACAAATGCTGTGTTTTTTCCTCCTGGCCACTAGTGACTCTCTCTTCTCTGGTTCTTCTCATGTAAATCCAATTAGGTGCCAAGACGTTCAGATTTTTACTTCATCAAATTTTTCACATTCACTCTGCATTTTCACTGCCACTCTGTAGTTTGGGTTCTCATTTCATCTTATTTTGACTTACTGTCCTTAAGTAGGCATTCTTATTCTGTCCTGTTCTTTCTTTCATTCATCCTGAATGCTTTCCTCATGCTAAAGTCATGGATTGGAGGATACCTCTTCCATCCACATCTCTCTCCAGGAAGGCGAATGGTCTTTGAGCTTATTTTAAGAAAACCTGAATATATCACATTCATTTATAGACCATTTTATTTCCCTTCTTTAATTGTTTCCTCACCTCTGACTATCCAAACCATGTTGAGTATGTAGACATGGATTAATAAGCTCTAGAAATATCCCGACACGGTTAAAACCAAAGATGAGAAAGGGCTGGTAGGGTGTTGGGATAAATGTAACACCCTCTTGGTTTCGCTTCAGAAGACTTAACAAAAAATCTTTAAATGTCCTGCAGAAAGAATCGCCTTAAGGCCTAGAGAGAAGAAGGAACTCCTAATGTCAATTTGACCCTTTGAGCTGTTCCAGGGACCTACACTAGCCCTTAGCTCCAGTTATGAGACAATGTGGTTTTAGAAATGTATGGGATTTACAGCTTTAAAAATGCCAGAAAATCAGGAATTTAAATGCCTTCTGATTTATGCCTGGTTTGTCAAAGGCTTCAGCGCTTTTAGTACAGTTCCAAAGCATGAGCTGAGTCCTGCTTTACAACCAATTGTTATTAACGATGGTTGCCTTTAACGCTTTAGTGGCACTCAGCTGTAATCTTTAAACTTGGTCCATTCCTGTTTTGGGAGGTGTTATAACTTTCATAATCTCAAAAATATTATAATAGGTACATTCTCTGACTTTTTAAGCCAACATTTCTAAGACTGGTTACCTGGGAGACGAAGGCTTAAGTATCCTTTAACGGTGCTTGCACCTCTGAGCTGCTTTCTTGTTGATGCTGAAAGTGTACAGTCCATCCTTACTAATAGTTCTTTACCAGAGAAGAGACAAGTGCAAGCGCACTCATTTGTTGTCTGTATTTGTGGTTGCTTATTATGGATCCTGGAGCATTTGGTGCAGAAAACTGGGCCCTCCTCCCCCACACGGTTACTGTAAGTGATTTAAATCAATCCCTTTTCTGCAGCAGTGGGTACAGGAAGCACAATATGCAGCCACTAAATATGCCATTTAAATTCTTCTCAGGCAAAGGTTAAAAGAAAGGTGGGAAGGAGGAGCCCAGAGAGCAGATTGCCGAGGTAGCTGTATTCAAATATTTTTGATAAGTTTCTAAGATACATGTCTCTTTTGCTGAAGCAAATGCATTCATGTCTGAAAAGAAAACAAATAGGGAAAATGTTAGCTCTTGTGCTGGTGAGCTCATGAGAAATGCCAAAAGAGTTGTTTGTGCACAGCTTCAAATATCAGGGTTTCTTTATCATGGAGCTTTGATGCTCAGAATCAGGCAGAACGTTTCCATGACAACTAATAGATGTTATGTTTATTTACTGAGTGGCACGGAATGACAATGTCAGCAAGTGACATTTTAGTTTCTCCTCTTTTTTTCCCCAGTAAGGATTTGTTTTAGTTAATGAAAACGGCAGCGTCTTCCATTTTATTTGTCGGAGCTCCTATGGCAAAAGTAAACAGCAGTTTAATTTGATTTAGTTATTCCCTGAAACATACTTTAAAGACCCATCCCTTCATGGGCCTTGGACAGTGTTTACAGTGGGCAGTTACTGGTGAGAAGATGGTTGGCAAAGTAAAAAGCACATTTCAGGTTTTATTCACTTGAAAATGATCTAATAACTACATTCCGGTTTATCTAAATTTATGTAGATTTCATTAATGTCCTTTAAATTTCAGGTGACCTTGTTTATGCTCCTATTGATACATGCATAAAAAGGGTGTGTTAAGACTTGTAACAAGACCACAACCTCAGCAGAGTCAGGAGATGAGGTTGCAGGGTGGGCTGGACAGATCCTCACTGGTTGTAATGTTATATTCCACACTGTTATCTTCCTGTGGCTTGTCTGCCCTCTAAATTATCTGCAGTTGCTTTTTAATGCTGAACTGGCTTCCTCCTCCTACCAGCTGGTGTGTGCTCAAGGGATATAAACCAATGTTGGCATTTGCTTTAAGAAAACACACTCAGGAAGGCAAGCGGCTGGTGGGAGTCGGGGGTGGATGTTCATGTGATGGGAGCTAAAGCAGAGAATTGGCGTTTCTCTTAGTCCCTGTTTTGTATTGTCTCTGCTGCTGCTCTGTTTAATTTGAACAACTGAAACTCAAGATACTTTGGGCTTTTGAGGAAAGAACTCCAAGTGCTGTAGGAAGCAAAGTCAGTGTGTGACTGTTAGGAGGTGCTCAAAGTATTATTTCCAGAAAACAATACTTTGTCTCAGGTAGAAACTGGCTTATCTCAGAACGGTTGCATCGCTTCATTAAGCTTATCTGTTGCAGGCCTGTTTTTCATGCTAGCATGTAAGCTGCTTGAAGGCAGGGATTGTGTCTTACTTATCTTTGTATCCACATCACTGAGTACAGCTTGACATAGCAAGCATTCAAGAAAGCTTTGTGGAATCAACAGGTAATGAATGAGTGAATGATCACAATCCAGCTTGTGCCAACTCGGCTCCTGGGTGGAATTAGGCACTCCTTCTCCTGATCATGCAGTCATGGCAGTGTTCCTCAAGTGGTCCTGCTGTTGGCTTCTAGTTCTGTGGAATGAATGTATGAATGAGTGTCAACTTCAGGATGGGGCCAACGTTTCTCAAGGGCATGCTCTCCTGTTTTGCAGCATACACACCCACGTGCACATGCACACAGCAAATAATATAGTGGAAAAGTAACAAAGGAAAGAAGCAGATTCTCATGAGACCGTATCTAGTCCAGAGGAGAATGTGGGAGATTAGGAAGAACACTGAATATCTGAAAAACTGGGATTTTCTGTCACTAGTCACAGTATCTTTGAGTCTCAGCAACTTCACTTCTAAAATGAGGGGTTTAGACCAGAGGTATTTTTCCCAAATTGTGTTCCAGTGGACACCAATGTCTACAAGGTGCTAATAGCCCTCTGACACAAACAATCAAAAGAAACCAAGCATCATGTAAAACTAAATTAACCAGGAATACCTGGCATCCCATAAGTCTGAGAGGTCTTAGGAAAAATGTGGCTTTTGTTCTCCAATGTCTCCTGTGATTACACAACCAAGCATCTTCTCAGAGGAAGCCTGTTGTAGTGTATTTGTGCTGCTACAGCAAAATACCAGAGACCGAGTAATTTGTAAAGAACAGAAATGTTTTTCTCACAGTTCTGGAGGCTGGAAAGTCCAAGATCAAGGTGCAGGCATTTTGTTTTTTCTAGTGAGGACCTTCCCGCTGCATCCTCACACTGCAGAAGGAAGAAGGGCAAATCAGAGCAATGCTACATGTATTCTCTTTTGTAAGGAAAAGCCCTCATGGCCTAGCCACCTCCAAAAGACCCCTCCTCTTAATGCTATGACATTGGCAACACCTGAATTTTGAAGAGGAGCTGTTCAAACCATAGCAAACCCATGGGCAAAAGCACTACTGTTTCTTAAACATATTTGATAATAAATTAGTTTGCTGAAGGACACTTCTAGATTTCCATGAAACACTGGGGTCCTGGGCTGATGGTTCTTTCCTCAGGGGGAAACAACCTTGAGGTGGTGGAAATTCTCAGTTAAACTCTTACTTTGTTGCGTTACTTAGTCACATTTAAAAAACTCATATTTTGCCAACATAATAGAAAAAAAGGAAAGACTTAGAAAATTGAGGTAATGTAGATAATTAATAAGAAAAACTCTGTATCATTCACTTGTGGTTTGCCTACACTTATCAGTCCCCACTGATAATTATCAGGCTACTAATCCCCCATAAGGGCAGACTGAGTCAGACTTGGAAAATATGTGAGTTCTGCAACATCTTCTAGGTTTGCCCAGTCAGGAGGTTTGTCCAGTGGCTTTCTACAAGTAGAAGCCCATGGGATATTCTGGTGTGAAGATCTGAGAGGAGGAGGAGAAAAATGATTAGTCTGTCAATCTTCTATTGCCACAAGACTTCCTCATCTCTGCTTCTGATATACTCTTTTCAGGTTTATTATCAAACACAGTATTAATTCATCACTGTCCATAGAGTAAAATATGCCCAGGATGCAAATACATGGAATCGGAGGGGAAAAGGGGAATGAGAGGAAGGTAACCGTATTTAATAAGTAGCTACCATATGCTAAGCTTCATGCTAAGCATTTTGCAACTGCACTGGAAAGTGCCAGAATCATTATTCCCTTTTCATATAAGTAACCTGAAGTTCATGGTGACATGAAGGTCATTGGCTAATAAGGGGCAGAGCCTAAATTCAAATCCTGATGCTTATGACATCAAAGTCTATGAGTTTTCTATTTTTTTCTGGTGAGATGAGAGGATAAAACCTAGAGAGAGTTAACTCTAGCAACCATCAACAATGCTTAACTAAGTCAGAGGCAGTAGGCAAGAGGAGAAGGCATCATGGGTTTGGTTGTCAGATATGGAATCAAACAAGACATGGGATTTGAACTGATCTTTTTAGAAGCAAAAGTATTTAAAGGCACACTTGGAATCCTGATTAAACAAAAAGCCACACATGACTTCTGGTGCTTTGCAGATTTGTGATCACATGGCAATCTTAGAAAGAAGTGAGAGGGCTTGAGGGCCAAGTGCAGGGTTATCCCAGGCACATCACAGCCTGCAGAAACTCATGGTCCTCAGGACATGGCCAAATTATAGACCTTCCTGGGTTCCCTGAAGTTGCTGCGATGGGTTATTTCTACTTGAGCTGACAGTGGCAGATTTCATGATCTGCCCTTTGTAGTGACTCAAATAAGGTCATTACGCAGTGAAAAAGAAAAACATGGAAGTTTAGTTGGAAATGGGCAAGAAGATAGAATATTGTCAAGAAAGTTCTAGTAATCACGCATTTTGGTCCCTTCTGCTTTCTTCTATGAACTGTCTTTTAAATTACTCCAAATGGACCCTAACCATGGCTGGTCTTCCACTTAATATAGTTACAAAGGACTGGTGAATGCTGTGGAATTCTATCTCCCTTTGAAATTAATATTGGTTTTATGTTTTCACATGACAACATCAGCAGGTTTTGGTTAAGTCTAATTGCTGTCCCCTAAGCAGCACCTGTTCATTTTTCTTTTATAGTGCTCAGGGGCATTCTTCTGTGGCATTATTCCAGTGATCAGAGTATCACCTCAATAATGATACATTAAATCTTTGAGTTGGTCATACAGCATTTGGAACCTGAGTTTTGGGTCACAAACATAATGCTTTCAAAATGTTGAGCATGTCCCACTTTAAAGAGCCCTTCTCCCCTGCATTTTTTTGGACTGGGTGTGTCTACAAATACAAATTAGTCATAGAGCTTGCTGAAAATGTGTTTTAGGATGAATGTTTGGCATTATCTCCAACAGAGTTAAAGCTTGGAAAATGATTACCGTCATATGACTTTAGAAGTAGAGGGGGATATGTTACAGATAGTCTCATCCAGGAGTTTTAAAACTGTGCCTCATGGAGCAGAAGGGAGTCTCTGGAACTGCCCCAGGAAGGCTGGGCTCCAGATTTCCATCCCATTACAAATGGGCAGCTCCTCCCCTCCCCCCACCTTTTATTCCCCCCTAGATGGAGTCTTACTCTGTTGCCCAGGGTGGAGTACAGTGGCGCAATTGCTGCTCACTGCAACTTCTGACTCTGAGGCTTAAGTGATTCTTGTGCTTCAGCCTCCCAAGTAGCTGGAATTACAGGTGCATGCCACTACACCGGGCTAATTTTTGTAGTTTTAGTAGAGACAGGGTTTTACCATGTTGGCCAGGCTGGTCTCAAACTCCTGACCTCAGGTGTTCGAGCCGTCTCGGTCTCCCAAAGTGCTAGGATTACAGGTGTGAGCCACCGCGCCCTGACCAGCTCCTCTCTTTATTGGAGCTCCTTGTGAGATTTCATTTGAAGAATGGCTCCATAGCTATCAGAAAGTCTGGAAACCACATATCTAGTCTAAAACCTTTATTTCAGATGAGAAATGATGAAGTCTAGAGAAGGAATATCACTTTCTCTAAGGTGGAATCTAGTAGCAAACCATGGGGTGGACGTTGTTGTGCTCTCTCCTCATCACATAATTTTTCTACTCAATAATAATGTTTATCAAAGTTCAGTTATTTGAGGCTCATAGGCTAAAATTTTAGACCTTGAAGGAAACTTACTTTTCTTATGCTATTGTCCCCAAATAATTTATTCTGTGCTATGGACATGCTAAACAAGACACATAGCAGGCTAAAATGGTGCAGGAAAATTAAAATGGTCAAAAGTATAGTAGTTGTGACCTTTACTAATTTCTATGAACTTCAATGTGCAGGATATTATTTTTGATTTTCAATATTATCACCACCCCTGTAAGCAGTCTTATCTGAACTGCAGGGGGAGAAAACAGAAACTGCATTCTTAGGTTCCCTTGCCAGGAGATCTTGGTTAGATTCCTCCAAAGGGAGCATCTCCAAAGATTTGGCTGAGAGATGCTGTTTTCCTCATAGAAGCATGAGCAGACAGCTAATGTAGGATGTTACCTGTGGCTTGGTTTAGAGCATCTTCCTAAGAATAATCCACTTCTGCGCTGTAGGCAGCTGGGATCATTGGCAGTGACTTCCAACTGTAATGCAGGTCTTTCTGAAAATGAACTACATTTGTACTACCGAAGCTGAGGCTTTTGGTGATGGCTTTCCAGTGATCCTGTACTTCTGGATTTCCTGAAAGTGACCTTCCTGCTATGCTCTTTTGACTTTCCACTAGCTGTGTCTCCTCTAATTTCCTGTATGAAACTCTTTTCTACTCAAAATACCAAGAACGGATTCTGTTTTCTGGATTGTAGCCTAGTAGTTCCAGAAATTTGTTCCTTCAAAGGAAGTGGCATATAGGGAAGCAGGCAGGTGGCAAAATAATTGATATCTGGAGCTGGAAGAAGAAAACTGGTGTTAAGCAGTGACAAAACACTTGGAAGGTATACCTGCACATATCTATTCAGCCTGCAGCATGAGGGAGATGGCGTGTATTGATTATCATTGGCTGTACTTAATAAATATTACAAGAAGAGAAGAGCTCAGGAAAACACTGGCTAGATGGCAAACAAAAATGAAAAGAAATGAAGAAACTTCAGAAATTCAGAACTTTGCAAACTAGGAAAAGTTAACCATTTCTATACTCCAGACAGCAACAGATAGGGTTTATGAAAGCCTTGAGTCACAATGGCAGAGTAAAAATCATTAGTTGACTAGAAAGATTCAAGACAAAGATCACTTTAATGGCATAGGTTTCTTATGCCTGACATGCTCAAGGTCACCACCACTAAGCTGAAGAAACAGAAATAAGGCAGATTTGAGAAGTATGTATTAGAAAGAATTTAGATATGGTTTCTCCCTCTGAAACTGATCAGAGGCAAATAGATTAGAAGACTACTAATTTTTCCAGGAAATTCTATTACCTATGAAACCACTAGCCTGGAAACAAACAAACAAACAAACAAACAAACAAACAAAAGCCTTTTGATTTGTCCAAAGCCTTTGACTAACTTGGGCATCTTGATCTTCTAAACATAGAAGACAGCTTCAAATATTGTTTAATTTCTATGAGGCCTTCCTCAAATGTGGCCAAGGAGAATAAAAAACCAAGAAGAGTCCCCAAGGGCAGAGCCAGAGGCCATAGAGATCACAGGCAGAGGAGTTCTTCCCAAAGAATAGAAGCAGGGTCTAGGCAAGGGACTTTTGTCCACCCGGTGATGTGAATGTATATGGGGAACGCTCCAGCGTAGAGGCCCCCTGACGGTGCCTCCGCCATAATGTGAGCTTGAGCCCAGACGTATTTCCCTCTCTTGGAGGCAGTCGAGCTAAGGGAAAGCAGGAACTAAAAGATGGATGATTTTGTAGAAGTTATCTCAGACTCCCTGACATTGACACAATGGCTCGGTGATGGCTGTGTGGTTTTACTAAGACATTGTGTTTTATCTTGGTACCTGTTTTGGGCTAGTTTTATGACTCTGTTTACTAAACATTATCTAAGCCCTGTAACTACTCACATGTCTCTTGGAGATTGTTACCTTTAAGATCTATGAGTTTTGCCTGACCTT
>PVKV010018261.1:8037-32913 GCA_004027835.1 Alouatta palliata
CTATCTCGGCTCACCGCAACCTCTGCCTCCTGGGTTCAAGCAATTCTCCTGCCTCAGCCTCCCGAGTAGCTGGGACTACAGGCACATGCCACCATGCCCAGCTAATTTTTGTATTTTTAGTAGAGATGGGATTTCACCATGTTGACCAGCATGGTCTCGATCTCTTGACTTCGTGATCCACCCACCTCGGCCTCCCAAAGTGCTGGGTTTACAGGCGTGAGCCAACGCGCCCGGCCGGCACCACATCTTTGACTACAGCCACACTCTCACATCTGTGGGTCAGCCCTACAAGCCCCAAAGAACACCTTAAGGTCCATGGAGTCACACAGCCCTTGCGGTGAGGCTGTGGCAGGGTTGCCATTCATTCCTAAAGTGTTTTGTGTGTTTGTTTGTTTTTGGAGATAGATTCTTGCTCTGTTGCCCAGGGCAGAGTGCCGTGGTGTGGTCTCAGCTCACTGCAACCTCCACCTCCTGGGCACAAGTGATTCTTGTGCCTCAGCCTTCTGAGTAGCTGGGACTACAGGCGTGCACCACCACACGTGGCTAATTTTTGTATATTTGTAGAGACAGGCTTTCACCATGTCACCAAGGTTGGTCTCCAGCTCCTGACCTCAAGTGATCTGCCTGCCTTGGCTTCCCAAAGTGCTGGGATTACAGGCATGAGCCACCGTGCCCCGCCACCATTCCCAGTATTAAACGAACCTTAGACAAATTCAATTTAATAGAGTTTGATTGAGCAGAGAACCATTTGTGGGAATCAGGCAGCCCCCAGGCAAAAATAGGTACAGAGAGACTCCTGTACAGCCTCATAGTTGAAGCTTTACAGCCAGAAAAAGGAAAGTGACATACGGAAAGTGGAAGTGAGGTACAGAAACAGATGGATTGGTGATGGCGTGGTGTTCGGCTTATTCGAGCCCTGTTTGAACAGCTGGCCACCTGTGAGTGGTTGAAGTCTGGCTGCTGTGATTGACCAAGACTCAGCTACTTGGTCTGAGAGTAGGTGACAGTCTGTTTATATGTCCAGTTACCTTACAGTTCACTATGTATACAGAAACCTTTAGGGTGAATTTAAACTATGTAAGGAGAAGGCTTTAGGCCAAAGGTGATTTAATACCAGGATCGGCAGGGGCTCCCCTCACCAGTCTTCAGGCTGATGGCTTGTCTCCCATCCACTTCTCTCCCATTCTGCTCCAGAGCCTTTCCAGACCATGATCTCTTCCCTTAAATCTCTCACCCAACTGCCTACTTCATATGCAGAACATAATGTTACTTCATATCTCACAGAGACCACAGGTGAAGACTGCACCCCCAGTCCCACTCTGCACATTGCCCTCCGCCGGCTCCTGTTCTTTCAGCTTTCCCTCTGGGTCCCTTTCTCATCCCAAACATGCAAAACAAATCCTATTCCCCCCATCTTCCCCTATTCCTTCCCAGGGACTCTTTCTATAAAAGCCATCCTCCCCATGACAAGCAGGCATGAAGGGATAGAAGGAAAAGTGTTCAGTGTTCGAGGACTGCCCAGTTCCCAGCCTGGCAAAAGCCAGGGTCCTGGAGGTCCACTTACACCCCAGCAGTTTTACTTTGTAGAGCTCCATCTTTGTAATACCCTGTGGCAGGATTCATTTCTGTATGCATCAGGATTCTGTTCTGCTGGAAACTGAAGTAAAATGAGCATGGGCAAAAAGAGACATCTTCAGCTCAGGTGTTAAGTCCAGAAGTGGACCAGCTTCTGGACTGAGGGGCTCAGTGTAGGATGGACATTATGAAAGTTTTCACTCTGCAGAAACCAGAAAGATGAACTCTGCCTCCATCCACAGACTCATTTCTGCATAATCTCTTGCTTCTAAAATACAATAAGACAAATTCTCCATGCCAAAAGACTCAGCAGAGGGTCTTTTTACAGCAACAGAAATGCTGTAGGGTGAACCGCCTATGTGGGATGAGGGTGGCAGTGGGATAGAGATCCTGGAGATCCAGGCAGAGAACTGACTTGGAAAAGGAAGCCACTAATAGAACAGCGAGAACAAACACTGTAAATGCTGCGAGCCACAGCTACTCTGGATAAGCTGTCACAGGAGTGCACTGGAATGCATTGAGGCTGACAAGCTGGGGAGCAGGAAGACTGCTGGTAAATAATCTTTCTTATTTTCTGTAAGGAACTTGGAAAGCACACCTAGAGAGGTGTGAAAACAGCAGAGAAAACAGTGGAACAAAGAAACGAAGCAAAAGCAAACATGTTCAGGATGATTCACTGAGAAACCTAAGAAACCAAAACCAAGTTTTGTCCCAGAGAAAAGGGAGACTCAGGCATCCCCTTGGAGGTCCAGAAGCTTCTTGTTTGTCAAGTGGATTCAAGGATATTTGGTCAAGGATCATGTGTTTATGAAGCAGGAGCGGCCACAAACAAACCTCTCAAACACAGGACAGGGAAGGAAGCGGTGATTTATCCGGCTGGGAGCTGCAGCAGGTGAAAATACCTCAACAACTGAGCTCCTCAACAAAGAAAATCCTTGCCCTTTTAAAGCCTTACAATTCTAGAAATTACATGTGAAGGGGTCTTGATCCATGAAGTAGACATGGGGTATGTGACTAGGTAGGGGTTTGATGGTGTTTAAGCAAAAACAATGCCTTCCGGAAAGATTCCTCCATATCACGCCTGTGATCTACAGGAGTGGGATTAAGGGTGGCACCTGGTCTGCCAGCCTTTACTTCTCCTATTGAAATGCGATGTAGAAGTCTAAGGGGAAGGGCTCCTAGAAGTTAAGAGGATTGAGGGTCTCCTTCCTCGTTCACAGCTTAGAGCAACTGTGCACAGAACCCAGAAGCCACCTGCCTCCCACACTTTGGATGGGTTGTCCCAGAGACTGCTCCCTTATGTGAAGCTGACTTGTCTTGTGTTGAATGTAACACAGTCACAAGAAGGCTCTGGTGACAAGGAGCTTGTTTTTTCTCTCTGGAAGGGGTATTCAAAGTGTTGTATGGCTCAACCATCAACCCTTCAGTTCAGCCGCTAAAGCAGGAGTGGCCATAAGAAACAGACCTCTCAGGCACCGAACTAGGAAGGAAGGGGTGATGTATTCGGCCAGGAACAAGGCAGCATAGCTGTCTAATAGCTGAGTTCATCTAACAAAGAGAAGCCCTGCCTTTACATAGGCTTACAGCTCGAGAAACTACACCTGAAAGGGGCTTGGGTTTATAGCTTTAGAAATTAAATGTGAAAGGGTCTTGATTCATGGAGTAGGCATGGGGTATGTGGCTTAGGTGGGAGTTTGATTTTGTTCAGGTAAAAACAATGCCTTCTGGAAGGATTCCTCCATACCATGCTTTCAATCTATAGGAGAGATTGTGGTAATCAGAAAGGGTCTTATTTTTACGCTGTCCGGCAGTGCCAACCCGTCCCCTTCTGGCTAACTTGTAGCTTCTCCTTTGAGATGAAATGCAGAAGGCTGAAGAGGATTAAGGGTCTCCTTTTTCACTGCCAGCAGTCAGTGTGGGTGACCCTGCTGTGCCAGGTTCTACCCCTACTGTTTCTGCATGGTGTTGAGGTCTGCAGGGGCCAGGAGATCCAACATGCAGCCATGTACCCACCAGTGTATCTGAACTGATGTATACTAGCATTGCAAGCCCACATTCTCCTCATAGAGCACAGGCAAAGTAAATGCAGTGAATCAGAGAGAAGAACACTAGTCAGCAACCTTCTGCCCTCACCATGAGCAGTGCCTTCCAGAACCATCCCAGGGTGGAGGGCTGAGAGGTGGGAAGGGAGCCAGAACCTGTCATGTCCACACATGCATTACCTCAGGGATTTCTCGCCAACATAACAAAACAGCCTATCTCACTTCAACCTTACCAGTGGGGCATTGAACCTTTAGATGGAGACATCTATTCAAGGTTTTCGGACAGTGAGAAAGAGCAAGAATTTGAACCCAGGCCTGCGATGAAGTAGGGATCACTTTTTAGGAGCCTGTGCCACCGTCCCCAACTCCACCACCAAGCATGGAAACAAAGGAAAATCTTGAGTTCCTCCAAGGGAAATTCCACATACTGAGCTCCCCTGAGAGGTAAATAAGTAACTTGTTAGGCAGCAAGGTATTAGCCCAAAACAATAGCCAAGGAAATTAGAATCCACAGATGTTTGTGTTTCCTTTAGAAACATCTTAACACACATCCTTCAGTTTGTCACTCAGAAACCTGGACCCCCACCTGGACCCCAACCAAATGGATTTGCTGACCTGCAGACCTCAGATAGGGGGGCTGAGGGCTGCACTCTGACCACCTTCCTGTGTTCTAAATTTCTTCTGGAGGGACCTGGAAGCCACACCCATGAGCTAAATCAAATACTCTTTTCTGCTAACCCCAAATTTTTAGACAAGGCATCGCCTCCCGAATAAACTACAAATCAATGAATCTCTGAATCCACCTGCGACCTGTAAGCCCCTTCTTCAAGATATCTTGCCTTTTTGGGCCAAACCAATGTGGACCCTCCATGTGTAGCAGGAGCAGCCACAAGAAACAGACCTCTCGAACACCAAACTGCAAAGGAAGAAGTTTATTATTATTATTATTATTATTGTTACGGCCAGGAGCCGAGTGATGATTTGTCTAAATAACCCCAGCTCGTCTAACAAAGAAAGTCTCTGCCTTATATAGGTTTACACTCTAGATATTATGTGTGAAAGAATCCTAGGTTTACAGCCTTAGAAATTATGAGTGAAAGCGTTTTCAGGTTTACAGTTTTAGGAATCACATGTGAAAAGGTTTCTGGATTTACAGTTTTAGAAATCACATATGATAGGGTTTCAGGTTTACAGTTTTAGGAATCACATGTGAAAATGTTCTGGTCTCCGGAGAGAGGAGTAGGGTAGGGGGTTTGATCTTGTTTAAGTAAAAACAGTGTCTTCCGGAGAGTTTCCCCAATACCAAGTGTGCCATTTACAGGAAGGTGATTCGGGAGGCGCCAGTCAGCCAGCCTTTCATTCTACTGAAATGCAGTGTGGAAGTCAAGGGGGAGGTGATCCCAGATGCCTGGGTCTCCTTCCTGACATGTACTGATTTACAATTTTGTCTAACTTCTGCTTCCCTGAAAATTTACCCTTTCCCCTAAAAACACTTACCTGTGTGAAAGGAAACTGTCTTGCCCTCCCACCTCCAAATCACTAAGCTAAAGGGAAAATCAAGCTGGGAACTGCTTAGGGCAAACCTGCCTCCCACCCTATGTAAGTCATCCTTCTGTTCCCTGAGATAAATGCTGATCTGATTGCCTCCTTTGGAAAGGCTAATCAGAAACTCAAAAGAATACAACCCTTTGTCTCTTACCTATCTGTGATCTGGAAGCCCCCTGCCCACTTCAAGTTTTCCCACCTTTCCAGACCTAACCAATGTTCATTTTACGTATGTTGATTGATGGCTCATGTCTCCTTAAAAGGTATAAAATCCAGCTGTCCTCTGACCACCTTGGGCACTTCTTCAGAACCTCCTGAGGGTGTGTCATGGGCAAATATGTCCCATGTCCTCAATCTTGGCAAAATAAACTTTCTAAATTAACTGACATCTCTCAGGGTTCACACCTGCCAGCCATTAGGGAGGTCAGGATTTGAGCATGAGCTGCCTGGTCCCCCTTGCTTCTGTGAATAAACACCTTCCTTTCTAGTGCTGCAACCTTGGTGTGGATATCTGAACTTAACTGCACTAGGCAAGCAGACCCCAATTCAGTTATATAACAGGCCTATTGACCCAAAAGCCAGTGCTCTCTTTACAGCTGGGGCTGCCTCCCTCACCCACCTGCCCAAAGGGCGGGTAGCAACTGCACTCAAGTGAAGAGATCTAAGCACCTTTGAGCCCTGGAGCAGCAGGCAGGGGCTGCCACCAGCATGGGGCCTTTCTGCAGGGGATCCCACAGCCTTTCTCTTTCCCTTTCCTCCTCCCCTGACAATGTGTTCAGGCCCCTCCCCCAGCTTTGTGCCAAGAAATTCCAATAGATGTGAACCAGCCTAGTGATTTAATACAGCTTTAGGAACCAGAGCCTTCCAAGGATGGGCTCCAGAGTCTCCCCCAGAACAGGGATAAGAACAAGTTTAATAAGTACCCTCTATTTCCCAGGCCTGTTCTTTTTCTGTTGAGTAACTATTTGCAAAGGCTGTACAAGTTCTGTAACTTCCTGTTTTCCCACTGTAATGTGTATTTAAGGTCACAAGACTTGCCTAAGTTGCAACAGCGGTCACGGCTTAATAAACTGCCTTTGTCCTGCCTCTGTAAGCTCCTTTCCCACCTTGCAAGTTTCGGGCCACTGAATACCTAACCCCCTTGGGTCACATGCAGAAAAGTCAAGCCCTGTCTATGTTCAGGGCTCAGCCTTGAGATGCTAATCCGCTGAGCCGGTGATCACCTTAATAAAATCCTCCTGTTTTGCCCATGGGTCTCTCCTGTCCCTCAATTCCCACAACATCCTAAGTAAATACGCTTTCTCCCATTTTTCTTGAAATGCATACCACCGCCAGTATGTTTCTCTTTATCCCAATTTTGACAAAGACATATGTATAAAAAATACATTTTTAGAATAGGTGTGGTGGCTCATACCTGTATTCCCAGCACTTTGGGAGACCCAGGTAGAGGGATTGCTTGAGGCCAGGAATTCAAGACCAGCCTGGACAACATAGTGAGAACTTGTCTCTACAAAACAAAACAAAACAAAAAAATAGCCAAATTGGAGGCTGAGGTGGATGGATCACCTGAGGTCAGGAGTTTGAAACCAGCCTGACCAACATGGTGAAACCCCATCTCTACTAAAAATTCAAAATTAGCTGGGTCTGGTGGTTCATACCTGTAATCCCAGCTACTCGGGAAGCAGGAGAATCACTTGAACCCAGGAGGCAGAGGTTGCAGTGGGCCAATATCATGCCGTTGCATTCCAGCCTGGGCAACAAGAGTGAAACTCCATCTCAAAAAAAAAGAAAAAGTAAAGAAAAGAAATGATATGTCTTTCACAAAAATATTTCAGAAAATAAAAAATGATAGATGATTCTTCAACTCCTTCAATAAGGCCAAGGTTACCATGATATCAAAGCTAGACAAACACACCAAAAGATACAAAAATTACAGAACAGTATCTCTCATGAATATAGATGCAAACATACTCAATAGCCAAATTGCTATATCTACAAAATATTAGCAAACAAAATCCATCAACATACACAAAAGATTATATACCATAACCAAGTATGATTTATCCCAGAAATGCAAGGTTAGTGTGACATCCAAAAATCAAGTAATGCTTTCTCTAGCGTATGGTGAGGTTTTAAAAATTAATTAATTAAAAACAACAACAAAATCCCAGAATGTAATGCACTAGATTAATAGATTAAAAGACATCACATCATCTCAATATATACAGAAGCATTTGACAATAGCCAACATTCATTCATGGCAAAAACTCTGAACAAACTAGGAATACAAGTAAACTAGTAAACTTCTTCAATCTGATAGAGGGTAGCTATAAAGAACCTACAGTTAGTGTACTTAATGATGAAAGATGGAATGTTTCCCACTCAAGATTAGGAAACAGGCAAGAATGTCTACTCCTACCACTTCTATTCACCATTGTACTAGCGGTCATAGCCAGGGCAAATTTAAAAGGGAGTAGAGGAAGAAAGAGAGATAAAGGTAAATTAAAGACGTCAAGAATGAAAAGGAAAGGTAAAACTATATTTATTTGCAGACCACGTGATCTGTATGCAGAAAATCCCAAGTAATCTACCAAAAACTTTTACCCAAATTAATAAATGAGTTTAGCAAACAAGGTTCAGGATACAAGGTCAATATGTGAAAATCAATTGTATTTCTACATACTAGTAACAAACAATGTGAAAATGAAGTTAAAGAAACAAAGTTTTATTCACAATAATACCAAAAAGAGTAAAATACTTAGAAATGAGTTTATTTATTATTATTATTTTGAGATGGAGTTTCACTCTTGTTGCCCAGATTGGAGTGCAATGGTGTGATCTTGGCTCATCACAACCTCCACCTCCCAGGTTCAAGCAATTCTCCTGCCTCAGCCTCCCAAGTAGCTGGGATTACAGGTATGCACCACCATGCCCAGCTAATTCTGTATTTTTAGTAGAGATGGAGTTTCTCCATGTTGGTCAGGCTGGTCTTGAACTCCCACCCTCAGGTGATTTGCCTACCTTGGCCTCCCAGTGCTGGAATTACAGGCATAAGTCATGATGCCCAGCCTAGAAATAAGTTTAATGAAAGAAATGCAAGACTTATAATGAAAACTACAAAACTTTGCTCAGAGAAATTGAAGACATTCTAAATTAGAGGGAGCAAATTACGGACCATGGGCCTTTATGGCCCCCTGTTTGTTTTGCAAGGAAAGTTTTATTGAAACACAATTTACAAATGCTTTTACACTAAAATAGCAAAGTTGAACATAGCCCACAATACCACAACTATTTTTACTATCTGGTTCTTTTGCAGAAAATTTGCTAATCCCTGATTTAAATAATCCCATGTTCATAAATCCCCAAATTTATTCATAAATTAATGCCAATTTTTTAAAAAAATTAATGTCATTCCTAAGAAAGTGAGTCTATTCCAAATACTGTGAAATCAAGGAAAAAAATAAAAATAAAAAAGTCATTCCTGGATGGGCACAGTGGTTTACACCTGTAATCCCAGCATTTTGGGAGGCCAAAATCCACCTCAGGTGGATCACCTGAGGTCAGGTGTTCAAGACCAGCCCGGCCAACATGGCAAAATCCCAACTCTACTAAAAATACAAATATACAAATATTAGCTGGGCATGAGCAGACTTGGTCTCAAAAAAAAAAAACCCAAAATAGTCCATCAGGTTTTGTAGAAATTGGTAAACTTTTTCTATATACAAATGCAAGTAGGATAACCTAAATATTTTGAAAAACAACAAAGTTTAAAAAAATTATACTATCCAATTTCAAAACTTACTATTGTTAAACAAAAATTGTGCACCAGACACTTGTCAAAAATGTCAAGACAGATTTTATTCAGACTACTGTGGCAGAAGAGAGACATTTTAGCATTAACTGAGCTCTATTCTACCAAACCAGAGTCAGGAGACTGTTTTTTTCTTTTTGAGACAGAGTCTTGCGCTTGTCACCCAGGTTGGAGTGCAATGGCACAATCTCGGCTCACTGCAACCTCTGCCTCCTGGGTTCAAGTGATTCTCCTGCCTCAGCCTCCCAAGTAGCTGGGATTACAGGCTTCTGCCACCATGCCCAGCTAATTTTTGTATTGTTAGTAGAGATGGGGTTTTGCCATGTTGGCCAGGCTGGTCTTGAACTCCTGACCTTGTGATCCGCCAGTCTCAGCCTCTCAAAGTGCTGGGATTACAGGCATGAGCCACTGTGCCCTGCTGGTAGGAGGCTTTTTAAATGCTAGCGTGTGGCTCGACACTGTGGCTCACGCCTGCAATCCAAGCTCTTAGGGAGGCAGAGAGGGGAGTATAGCTTGAGCCCAGGAGTTCAAGACCTGCCTGGGCAATATAGCAAGACCCTGTTCTCCACAAAAAGGAAAAAAAAAAAAAAAAAAGACAAAAAAAAAATCCTAGGGTATGTTAAGGGAAAAGTACTGAAGGATGCTAGTTGAGGGGAGGGAGGTTTGGTCAATGAGCACATTGACCAGATTATAAACTGGTGCTTATCAATAGGCCAAGACTCAGCATATCCTACTATGGAGATTGGGAGACAGAGCCTCTGTCGTACTTAACAATTACATTTCAAAGGCATGGCTCCCAGGTCCTTGGGAAAAACATGCTTGTGTTCTAGAAGATACATTTCAAAGAGACAGAGAAAGCATTTCTAATTGTCAGTTTTCTAAAGTAAATGCTTTAGGAAAAGGGGGTTCAGGGGCCTATATTCAGGTTTTGCTTGGAACAAATTATAACTTCTTTGGGTAGCACTGAATTTTTTTAGGCAGAAACTTAAGGGGGCTGAGGTTATTATCATAAGGATGTGCCCATGAGCTGTTAGAGACAATGGTAGTGTTTGTTCGCGTCTCTTAGTGTTGGAGGTGGATGAAATGATTTGTGCCGAGAGTCTACAGTTTTCTTTTTTATTTTTATTTTATTTTTTATCATTTATTTATTTATTTATTATTATTCTCATTATTTTTTGCCTTGCACACTCTCTAAGAGTCTGCAGTTTTTTGGTTTTTTTTTTTTTTTTTTTGAGTTAGAGTTTCACTTTGTTGCCCAGGCTGGAGTGCAGTGGCGCGATCTCAGCTCACTGCAACCTCCAACTCCCGGGTTCAAGTGATTCTCCTGCCTCTGCCCCCTGAGTAGCTGGGCTTACAGGTGCATGCCACCCTGCCTGACTAATTTTTGTATTTTTTTTTTTTTTTTTTAGTAGAGACGGGTTTCACCATGTTGGCCGGGCTGGTCATGAACTCCTGACCTCAGATGATCCGCTTGCCTTGGCCTCCCAAAGTGCTGGGATTACAGGCATGAGCCACTATGTGCTGCCCAGAGTCTGCAGTTCTTCTAGGCCAAGACTGAGACTTAATTCAAAAAGGGGCTTAGAGGAACCTGATTAAAGTTTGGTCAGGGAGAACCTTTATCACTACAAAGCCACAGCAATCAAGACAGTGTGATACTAGCAGGAGGGCAGATATGCAGATCAAGGAAATAGAGAAAGTGTAAGAATTAAAGAAAGAGGAAATAAACGTGAAAGGTGGCTTGCTAGTTAAGACAGGTTTATCTTAGAGAAACGTTTGGCCAACTTAGGTAAGAGGCACACTTTTTTACAGACTAAGCGTTTTTAAGGATTTAGGGTGGGAGAGTTTATTAGAGGCTTGGAATGCTTGTGTGTGTGTGTGTGTGTGTGTGTGTGTGTGTGTACTTATTTGGGAGGGAGAGTTGTCTCTTTGTTTTTATACATCATTTTTTGCAGTTGCAGGTATACCCCCGCCCTGAGTTTGCTTTTAGGTTTTTTATTTTAGTGCACCTGAAGGGAGAGGAAGGAATGTGCTTATCAAGGACCACTGTTTTACTGAGGCCCATTGTATGGAGCGTGAAGTCTGGCAGTTACCCAAGAGACGTTTTCCTCACAGTTTTTTGTGCCCCAGCTGTTTTATTTGTGTTTTACTACCTGCTTTTTCAGACCCCTTGTAGTTAGAAGTGATTTCCTTGAAATGTATGAGGCTAGGAAGGGAGCTGGAACTTGAAGTGGCAGCGTTTGTCCGAGGTGACGGTGCTCATGCTCTGTCAGAAGGAAACCCTACATTTGTGGTCAGTTGATTCTGACATTCGGCAAATATTTACTGAGCCCTTATCGCTAACCAAGCATGGTACTGAGTACTGGAATTATTGAGATAGTTTATATATGGTTTCTGTCTGAAATATATCTGTTTTGTGTGAGAATATTTTGTGTTAAGAGAAACCTGGCAAAGCGTCAAGCAGTCATTGATCTGCCTTCAGTTTTTCCACTTTTAAAGTAAGAGAGTTCAACCAAATCATTATTCTCAAATTTTAGAATTCATAAGAATCAACCAGAGAACCTCTGAAAATACATATTCCTAGGACTCTACCCTGGAGAGTATAGTCTCATAGGTCTGGGGCCCTGGAATCTGCCTTTTCAGTGAGACATGTTGGTTAAATGAAAGGATGGATTTAAAAAATTAATAATAAATTTCTGCCTAATCCAGTATTCTCTTTTATATTTCTAGAAGACATTTCTTTGAGCCTATTAGATCCTGGGAATCTTTTAGGTGAGCATGATTAGAGAGCTTGTCGGTTGCCTTCACATGTATCTGGCATATTTGAGTCTTGTATCAAAACAATAGATTGGTAAGGCTGATGTTATTGTATTGATAAGTAAATAGTCTTGGAGTTAAAATGCAATTTATCCAAGTTTAGATCTCCTCAACGGTCAACATTCAGAAATTTAAAGAGCATAGGCTGTTCATCAGACATAACTGGGCTCAAATCTTGGCTCTGCCACATATGACCTTTGACAGGTAACAACCTTTTTGGACCTGTTTCCTCATTTGTAAACTGAGTACATTTGTGGCTAGTCCTCAGGCTTGTTGAAGTTCATACAATACAGGTAAAATTCCAACTCATTGTGCCCTATACATGTGACATTTCTTTCCTTTCGTTCTGACCCTAAGTCCAATGTCTTCCCCAGAGTATCAAAGGGGTGTGTCTGGCAGCTTGCACCAAACAAACTTGTGTATGTCAACAGCTGGGAAACTTTGACTTTCACAAGAATGTCAAAGCAAATGGACACACACACTAACAGGGATGTTCATCTTTGTGTAGGCAAGCATACTCAAGAAGGCAGGCAGGGAAGCGATATTCTCTTTCTCAAGTTTGAAGCAACCTAAGGCAGAATTTCAAGTACAGAAAGAGAACTTGGGAGATGAATTCAAGCCTGTGAAGCCTTTGGCTAGCTTAGGTAACAAAGAGTTAAACATGTTCAGTGCATTATAGCTTCCTCTCCATTGCCTTTTTGATTTAGTCCTGTAGGGTGATTATACCCACTGTGCAGATGGGCATGCTGAATGACCTTTGAGGTGTCTAGTTTAATTATGAACTCAAATCCAGTTTTCCTTTTTTCAAAATCATATTTCCTCCCAAATCCCATCCTGCTTCTTCATTCTGTTCAAGTGCCTGGAGATCTCCTTCCCTTGTACTGTTTAAAGTCATGCCCCAGATCTCACCACAGGGAAATGAAGACACCACCATCCCTAAGATCCAGCCCACGCTCCTGAAGTCTGGGGCGGACACCAAGAACGACCCCCAAAATTCAGGAGAAGTGAAAATGGCATTAGAAAGGAAACTTTCCCTTTTCACAAGATGGCACCAAAAGTGAAGAAGGAAGCAGAAAGCCCCTGCCCCTCTTATTCCTTTTTTTTTTTTTTTTTTTTTTTTTTTGAGACAGAGTCTTGTTCTGTTGCCAGATGCCAGGCTGGAGTGCAGTGGCACCATCTCGGCTCACTGCAACTTCCACCCCCTGGGTTCAAGTGATTCTCCTGCCTCAGCCTACTGAGCAGCTGGGACTACTGGCGTGTACCACCATACCCAGCTAATTTTTTTATTTTTAGTAGAGATGAGGTTTCACCATGTTGGCCAGGATGGTCTCGATCTCTTGACCTCGTGCTCCGCCTGCCTCAGCCTCCCAGAGTGCTGGGATTACAGGTGTGAGCCACTGTGCCCAGCCCAAAGCAAAGGCTTTAAAGGCCAAGAAGGCAGTGTTGAAAGGTGTTTACAGCCACAAAAAAAAAAAAAGAAAGAAGAAAAAGATCCACACGTCAACCCACCTTCCCGAGGCCCAAGACACTGAGACTCCGGAGGCAGCCCAGATATCCTTGGAAGAAACCCCCCAGAGAAACAAGCTTGACCACTATGCTGTCATCAAGTTTCCCCTTCTCTGCTGACCACTGATCAGCCATGAAGACGCTAGAAGACAACATATTTGTGTTCATTGTCGATGTTATGCTAACAAGCACCATATCAAACAGGCTGTGAAGAAGCTCTATGGCATGGATGTGGCCAAGGTCAACACCCCGATTCGGCCTGATGGAGAGAGAAGGCATATGTTCGACTAGCTCCTGATTACCATGCTTTGGATGTTACCAACAAAATTGGAATCAACTAAACTGAGTCCAGCTGCATAATTCTAAATATATGTATATCTTTTCTCTATTTAAAAAAAGAGAAAAGAAAGAAAACTTTCTGGGACAGACACGTGGCTCACAACTCTAATCCCAGCACTTTGCGAGGCCAAGGCGGATGGATCACCTAAGGTCAGGAGGTGGACACCAACCCAACCAACATAGTGAGACCCCTTCGCTACTAAATGCAAAAAAATTAGCTGGATGTGGTGGCAGGCACCTGTAATCCCAGCTATTTGGGAGGCTGAGGCAGCAGAACCGCTTGAACCCGGGAGGCAGAGGTTACATTGAGCCAAGACTGCACCATTGCACTCCAGCCTGGGTGATACAGTGAGACTCCCACCCCTCCCCCAAAAAAGGAAACTTTCTCTGCCAGATAACAGCTTCTGCTTGTTGTATTTGTTATCCCATAAACATGCCTGGGGTGAAAACACAGCCTCCTTTCTCCCGGGTTAACCCGACACAGTTCCCTCAGCACAGGCACCCTTTTGTTCGAGGCTCACAAAGTCCGGTTCCTCCCTTGGCTGAGCACACAGCATCACAGGATCTAGCCCTCTACTGCCTTCTCCAGCCATTTTTACCTTCCCACCTGCCACACTACCAGAAAAATAAAGTAAAAAGTCAATAAAGACATTTCTTTATCTGGTTTCTCTTAAAGTCAAAAGGAGGAGGGACTAAGGCAGATCAATATTTAGTTTGTCCTATAGTCAAAAGGAGGAGGAATTAAGGCAGATAAATATTTAATTTGATCTACAATCAAAGGAGGATCGATGAAGGCAGATAAATAGGATAATATTTCAGGTAGATAAACATGAAACCTTGTGTTTATTTCCCCAAGACTAAGTGCACAATAATGGGCTGTGTCCACAGGATTAGTCAAGAAGGTCTGCCCTGTCCTCCCACCCTCCTCTCCCTTTGGTGCCCCTGGGCTCAGGGAGGGCACTTCCTGCAGTGATTCTGAAAGGAATGACCTAGGCTGGGCACACTGACTTAGGCCTGTAATCCTAGCACTTTGGGAGGCTGAGGCAGGTGGATTGCTTGAGCTCAGTTCGAGATCAGCCTAAATACGATGAAACCCTATCTCTATAAAAAATACAAAAATTAGTGGGCATGGTAGCATATACCTTTAGTCCCAGCTACTTGGGAGGCTGAGGCAGGAACATCACTTGAGCCCAGGAGGTTGAGGCCGCAATGGAGCCAGGATTGCACCACTGCACTCTGGCCTGGGCAATAGAGTGAAACCCTGTCTCAAAAATAAGTAAAATAAAATATTTTTAAATGCAGAATTTAATCTAATCACAAGAAAACTGCAGACAAACCTATTTTACAAAATAACTGGCCTAAACTCTTCAAAAATATCAAGGCCATAGAAGATGGAGAAAGGTTGAGGAGCTATTTCACATGGAAGGTGATTAAAGGAATCTGATGACTAAATGTAATCTGTGATCCTGGACTTGAACATAGAATATTGGGACAACTGGTGAAGTTTGAATATGGACTATGGATTACATAATATTATTTTATCAACACTGAGTTTCTGATTTTTGATAAATGTTTTGAGATGATGTAAAAAGAAAATTCTTGTTCTCAGGAATTCCATATTGAAGTGTTCATAGATGAAGGGACATGATGAATGCAAACTACTCTTAAATTGTTAAAAAAAAAAAAAAAAAAAAACAAGTGTGTATAAGTGTGTATGTGTGTCAGGGGCCAGGGAGAGAGAGAGAGAGATGCTGGGTACGGTGGCTCAAGCCTGTAATTTCAACACTTTGGGAGACCAGGCAGGCAGATTGCCTGAGCTCAGGTGTTCAAGACCAGCCTGGGAAACATGGCAAAAGCCCGTTCCTACAAAAAATACAAAAATTAGCCAGGCGTGGTGGCGTGTACCTATAGTCCCAGCAACTTCTGGGGCTGAGGGGGAAGAATTGCTTGAGCCCAGGAGGTCAAGGCCGCAGTGAGCATAGGTTGCGCCACTGCGCTCCAGCCTCAGTGACAGAGCAAGACTGTTTCTTACAAAAAAGAAAGAGAGAGAAAGAGAAGAGAGAGAGAAACGATAGCTCAAATGGAGCAAAATGTTAAGAGCTGATAAATCTGGGTGAAGGGTATATAGTTTTTTGTTTAACTATTCTGTAACTTTTCTGTACATATGAAACTAGATCAAAATTAAAAGTTTTTAAAGCGTCTCCTACTGGCCAATAAGCACATGAAAAGATGTTGAATGGCCCACTGCAGTGGCTCATGCCTATAATCCCAGCATTCTGGGAGGCTGAGGCAGGCGGATCACTTGAGGTCACAAGTTCTTGACCAGCCAGGCCAACATGGTGACGCTCCATCTTTATTTAAAAAATACAAAACTTAGCTTCTGCCACGGCCGCCATTGGAGAGCAGCAGCTATGGCTCTTCACTACCCTATGGCCGTGGGCTCAACAAGGGCCACAGGTGACCAAGAACGTGAGCAAGCCCAGGCACAGCCGCCACGGGCGTCTGACCAAACACGCCAAGTTTGTGTGGGACATGATCCAGGAGGTGTGTGGCTTTGCCCCATACAAGCGGCGTGCGGTGGAGTTACTGAAGGTCTCCAAGGACAAAAATAAGCCGGACATGGTGGCAGGCGCCTGTAATCTCAGCTACTCAGGAGGCTGAGGAAGGAGAGTTGCTTGAACCTGGGAGGCAGAGGTTGCAGTGAGCCGAGATCACGCCACTACACTCCAGCCTGGGCAATAAGAGTGAAACTACATCTCAAAAAAGAAAAGAGAAGATGTTCAATATCATCAGGCATTCAGGAAATTACGGAAAAGCAAATCAAAATCACAATGAGCTACCACTTCACACTCACTGGGAAGACTACAGTCAAAAAGATAATAGCCTGTGTTGATGGGGAGGAGTAGGTATCAGAACTGTATGGCAGTTCTTTAAAAGGTTAAACATGCAGTTGCATTTAACCCTGTAAGTCTATTCCTAGGCATACACCCAAGAGAATTAAGAACAGATACAAAAGCACACATTTGTACACAATTGTTCATCGCAGCATTATTCACAATAGCCAAAAGCTGAAATCAATACAGATGTCCATGAATGAACAGGAAAATGTGGTCTATTTATACAATAGAACATTATTCAGCAATAAAAATGAAAGATGTGGCCAGGTGCGGTGGCTCACACCTGTAATCCCAGCACTTTGGGAGGCCAAGGCAGGTGGATCACAAGGTCAAGAGATCGAGACCATCCTGGCCAACACGGTGAAACCTCGTCTCTACTAAAAATACAAAAATTAGCCAGGTGTGGTGGCACACACCTCTGGTCCCAGCTACTCGGGAGGCTGAGACAGAAGAGTCGCTTGAACCCAGGAGGCAGAGGTTGCAGTGAGGCGAGATTGTGCCACTGCACTCCAGTCTGGCGACAGAGCAAGCCTCCATCTCAAAAAAAAAAAAAAAAAAAAAGTGAAAGAAGTACTGATACATGCTATCACATGGGTGAACTTTGTAAACATGATGCTAAATGAAAGAAAGTAGCACGAAAGACCACACATTATATGATTCTATTTATATGAAATGTCCAGAATAGGCCAAAATATAACGACAGAAAGTAGATTAGTGAATGCCTAGCGCTGGGGAGGATGGAGAATAGCAGGGTTATAGTCAAAGGATTCAGAGTGTCCTTTTGGGAGGGACTGAATGTTCTAAACTGATTGTGGCAATAGTTGAACAACTGTGAATATGTTAAAAATCACTGGGTTGCAAGGTGGATTGTACGGTATGTGAATTTCATCTCATCAAAGCTATTACTCAAACAGTCTTCTTTTTAAAATTTTTTCGTCTGTCTTGAACTCCCTTGACTCCATCAAAAATTGTGCTTGTTTGTTCGTCAAAGCACCAGTTTGTATAATAAATTGTATGTTCACCTTACTTAAGCTTTATATAGGACTCAAAAGCAAGCCTGACTTGATGATGGAGTTTTTGCTGTTGCAATAGAAAAAGGATATGAAGTAGAGGAATTTTCTGGCAAAGAAGTGGAAAGCCTGGCTCTTCTGGCCTGGGGCAGTCAAGAAAGGAGAAGAGAGCAGCATTAATAATAATGATGATAGTATCAGTGAAAAGAATAACAATAGCAAACTTCTATTAGGTGCTTACTCTGTGCCAGCATAGTGCTAAGTGCTTACATAAATAATCTCCTTTGATCCTAACAGTATCCCCTATGAAGGATTCAGACCTTGTATCCTTCCCCATTGTCCACGCTCCTCAGCAAGCAGTGGTCAAGCAGTGGTTTCCAACCTCCCCTTTCTACACCAAAGTCCCAAAGGGGGAAGTGAGTGGAAGACATGAGGTGATTATTCACAAGTTACCCCCAATTTTCTTCTCCCTAGTAACCGCCTCCTGAAGAGGCTGTAAAACCAAATACTGTCTTTCTCAGCCTTCCTTGAAAATAGAATGTGACTTAGTTTGGTCGATCAGACGTAAGTTTCCTCTAGAGTTTCTGGGGAAGACATTTTGTTTTCAAATGAAAGGGACCACCACAAGAGAAACGCTGCCTGCACTCACTGGTCTCACTTATACATTCCTTAAACTCGAATGTGATGGGTGGAGCTGAGGCAGCCATTTTATGATGATTAGCCAAAAAAGATAAGAAAAATAGGCCACGGGCCGAGCACAGTGGCTCCTGCCTGGAATCCCAGCACTTTGGGAGCTGAGGTGGGTGGATCACCTGAGGTCAGGAGTTCAAGACCAGCCTGAGCAATACGGCAAAACCCTGTCTCTACTAAAAATACAAAAATTAGCCAGGTGTAGTGGTGTGCACCTGTAATCTCAGCTACCCAGGAGGCTGAAGCAGAAGAATCACTGGAACCTGGGAGTCAGAGGCTGCAGTGAGCTGAGATCATACCACTGCACTCCAGCCTGGGTGACAGAGCAAGACTCTGTCAAAAGAAAGAAAAAAGAAAAAAAGGAAAGAAGGAGGGGGGGAAGGGAGGAAGGGAGGGAAAGAGGGAGGGAGGGAGGGAGGGAAAGAAAGCCAAGCCAAGGATAACAGAAGGACAACATAGAGAGCATCTGGGCTCTTAATGACCTAACAGAGTTGCCAAGCCATCCGTAATACCACCTGCTCCAGGACCTTGTGAAAACCCTTATGGTTTATGTAACTATTAGTTAGAGTTTCTGTTACTTGCAGCCAAAAGCATTCCTAATCAAAACAACATGTTAGATGAAAGGAAAGCCAAAAGCAGAGGGACTCTGTCCATCTGAAGTCCTGGCAGGACTTTCTGCCAGGTGGCAGGGAGATGTGCTGCAGTAAGCTGGAGGTGAAAGCACAGCAATGGCAGAGAGCAGTGGCTGGCACCAGAGCCCATTGTGATGTGCTGGTGATACTGAGGTTCCAGGCCCCCCAAGATGCAGGGAGCACCAGATGTAGCTGACTCTGGCTGGAGCACTTGGCAAAGCAGGCCTCCCTGCCGGGGTGAAGCAGACCTTGCTGAACAGGAATAACAACCAGAACTCTAGGCAGCACCATCACAAGACGACAGTGAGGCCAATTCAAAGCGAAGACTACCAGCCTGAATGAGTCAAGACCAGATCACTAATTCACACCAAATACATTAGGACAAGGGGCCTGGGAACCCCAGCAAGCTTGCCTCTCTGTAAAACCATAAGAGACACTGGGGATCCCTGTCCTGTATTATTAGAATTGGACAGAGGAAGGGAGAGGCAAAGAGGTAGAAACAATTGTGCATTTCCCTGGAAGAGACTGAGTCCTCCTGAAGAGGCTGTTTAAATTGTAACATAATGAGATTGGCAAGAGTAAAGTCCACTTTCACCTTATACTTGCCCTGCTCCCCCTCGGGATGGAGGCTCATAAGGAAGATTAAATCCACCATAGAGGAATAAAGACGTGTTCTGGTGGGAGCAGAAGAGCACATGTGAGCTGTGGTCTGGGTAATATTGGGCTCTGCTGCACAGTCTTAGACTTCTGTGAATGCAGCCAGGCCAGAAGCAGGGGAGCATTTCTCCCACCGGTCAAAACAAGTCTTTCTGTTTGAGCTTTCCATTATAAGTGAGCTAGAAGCCCAGGTTAGCATAACAATAGCTTCACTTTTTAAAACTCTTGCACCCAGACACTGTGCTACTTGCTTTGCATGAACAGTCTCATTTGAATCATCACAACAATCCAGGAAAGAAGAAATAATTACCCCATTTCACAAACCAGGAAACTGAAGTTCAGAGAAGTGAGTTGCACAGCTGCTCTGTAGTAATTTAAACACTGATCTTCCAGGTGCCACCACGTGACAGAAACCACGCTTTATGAGGAATGGTGAGGGCAGTCGGAATGTGGACCTGGAGGGAAGACCTGTTGGGCTCACAGCATTCAGGTTTATCACAACATTACCACATCACATCATTTATCATTCCATAGGAAGAGCTGGTTCTGGAGGTCTGCAAGGAAGAGCTATATGGGCAGCCATATTTTCAGTTACCACAGATCTTTCCTTTCCTCTCATTCAGCCACGGAGTCAGATGCTCTAGTGCATCAGGGAGACAGGAAGCAAGGCTAGCTAGTAATGCTTCTTGGCTTTCATTTCAAAGGAGAATGAGAAGGTTTTCAGAAAAAGTCAAAGGGAGAAGAGTAGTCCAGGAAGGAGCAATGGTGCTGAAAGGAAGCAGGATTGTGAGCCCCAAGGAGAGCAGAGGGAAAGCGGAAATTTTCAGCGCAGGGGAATCTTTAGCCTCTCTTTCCAGAGGCCCCTTGGGACATGTAAGGACCCCAGAGAGGAATGAGTGAGGGATGCATCCAGGACATGAGACCGGAAGCCCCAGGGCTCTCACTTTCCCAAAAGAATCGTATGTCCCAGGATCTCAAGGAAACAGCAAAGAGTCACTGGACCCAAAGGGACCACATGGACAGAGACAACGAATATCTCTCCAGAAACATGAGGAGACAGAAGACCACATGGCAGCTGGGTGTGCTGGCTCACACATGTAATCTCAGCCTTTGGGAGGCCAAAGTAGGTGGATTGCTTGAGCCCAGGAGTTCAAGACCAGCCCGGAAAACATGGCAAAACATCTTTTTCTTTTTTTTTTTTTGAGACAGAGTCTTGTTCCATCACCAGGCGCTAGGCTGGAGTGCAGTGGTGTGATCTCCACTCACTGCAACCTTCACCTCCCAGGTTCAAGCAATTCTCCTGCCTCAGCCTCCCAAGTAGCTAGGACTACAGGTACGTGCCACCACTCCCAGCTAATTTTTGTATTTTTAGTAGAGATGGGGTTTCACCATGTTGGCCAGGATGGTCTCGATCTCTTGACCTCATGATCTACCTGCCTCAGCCTCCCAGAGTACTGAGATTACAAGTGTGAGCCACCACACCCAGCAAAACATCATTTCTAAAAAAAATTAAAAATCAGCCAGGCTTAACGGCTCATGCCTATAGTCCCAGCTACTTGGGAGGCTGTAATGGGCGGATAGTTTGAGCCTGGGAGATCAAGGCTGCAGTAAGCCATGATGGCGCCACCGCTCTCCAGCCTGGGCTACAGGCTGGAAAAAAAAAGTAGAAGATGAGTCTCAAAAAGAAAAGCAGGAGGAGGAGGAGGAGGAGGAGGAGGAGGAGGAGGAGACCATATAAGCAACTACCCCAAAACCCATATAATTCCTATGACTTTGACATGTCCTGGAGGAGAATGGGAGAAATGTCCCCAGGAGGGCTAAGATTCTCTACCCTCCCAGTGGAATGGGGCCGTGAAACCAAAATTAAGTCAATGATAGAAGGTAATAAGATGCAGTTTCTTTTGCTCTTGATTTTAGGTACTGAGATGTATACACACCCAAACTAGAACCAACATGCAGAATCCACAGGGATATAGATTCCAAGTGAGAAAACTTGGAATCTTCCAATAGTTGACCCAAACCAGAAGTGGAATAGCTCGCCTCCAAGGACAGGGAGCAATCAGTCCCAGCAGACATGCAGGCCACAGCTGGATGACTTCCCAATAGCGTGTTGTAGGAAGGCAGCTTTAAGAAGCTACAGCAGTCACAGAAGGCACCGCTCGGGGCTCCTGCTGCAATAAATGAATTGTCTGACACCCCAGTTGCTACAATATTATTAAGCATCAGGGAAATGCAAAGTAAAACCACAAGCTATCACTTTACACTCACTAGTGTAAAGTGGCTAAATCAAAAAGGATGGCTAAATCAAAAAGACAGAGAATAACAGGTGTTAGTAAGAATATGGAGAAATTGGACCATTTATACAATTACTGGAGGAAAAGTAAAAGGTGCAGTCTCTTTGGAAAAAAGTTTGGTAGCTCCTCAAAAAAAAAATGATAAACATAGAATTATATGACCCAATGAATTGAAAACAGCTACTCAAACAAATACCTGTACATGAATGCTAATAACAGCATTATTCCTAATAGGCAAAAAGCAGAAACAACCTCATTGTTCATCAACTGTTGAGTGGATAAACAAGATGTAGCATATTCATATAATGAAATATTATTCAGCTATTGAATGAAACAAAAATCCTCAACAAAATATTGTACTAGCAAACTGAATTCAACAGCTCATTAAAGAAATTATATATCCTGACTGAGTAGGACTGATTCCTGGCTGGAAGTATGGTTTAACATGTAAAAATAAATCATCATAATAAATACCATATTAATATAATGAAGGACAAATCTACATGACCAGCTTTGCTGATTAAAAAAAATACTTGGCAAAACGTAACAACCTTTCATGATAAAAACATTCAACCAACTAGGAATAGAAGGAAACTACTTCAAAATAACCATGGTTATATATGAAAATCCCCCAGCTAATATAATATTCAATAGCAGAAAACTGAAAGCTTTTCTTCTGAGATCAGGAACAAAACACCGATGCCTATTCTCACCACTTCTATTCAACATAGTACTGAAAACTTTTGCCAGAGCAATTAGGCAAGAAATGGAAAAACAGGCATCCAGATTGGAAAGATAAATGTAAATTTTATCTGTGTTTATATATGACAAGGTTTATATATAGAAAACCCTAAAGATTCCACAAAATAACTGTTGGAACTAATACATGAATTCAGCAAAGTTGCTGGATATGAAATCAACACACAAAAACCAGTTGAGTGTCTATACACCAACAATGAAAAATCACAAAAGGAAATCGTGAAAATAATCCCGTTTACAGTAGCATCAAAAATAATAAAATACAAAGTAACCAAAGAGATGGAAAAATTTGTGTATCAAAAACTGCAAAACATTGTCGAGAGAAATTACAGCAGACACAAGTATATGAAAAGACATCCTGTGCTCATGAATTAGAAAGACTAGTGTTGTTAAAATGTACACACTCCTAAAGCAATCGGATTCAATGCAATTCTATCAAAATCTCAGTGGCATTTTTTTGCAGAAATAGGAAAAAAATCCTAAAATACATGTGGAATCTCAAGGGACCCTGAATAGCCAAAACAGTCTTTAAACAAGAACAAAGTTGGAGAGCTCACAGTTCCTGATTTCAAAACATATCACAAAGCTACGAGTAAGGAAAACAGTATAGGCTGGGTGCCGTGGCTCATGCCTGTAATCCCAGGACTTTGGGAGGCCAAGGAGGGCAGATCACTTGAGGTCAGGAGTTCAAGACCAGCCTGGTCAACATTGTGAAACCCCATCTGTACTAAAAATACAAAAATTCGCCAGGCGTGGTGGTGCACACCTGTAATCCCAGCTCCTGGGGAGGATAAGGCACAAAAGCTTGAACCCAGGAGGTGGAGTTTGCAGTGAGCCAAGATTGCATCAATGTACTCCAGCCTGGGCTACAGAGTGAGACTCCATCTCAAAATAAAAAACAAAAAACAAAAAACACCCACAATGTGCTACTGACATAAAGATAGACATATAGAACAATGTAACAGAATAGACATCCCGGAAATAAACCCTCATACATACGGTCAGATGACCTTTTTCTTTTTCTTTTGTTTTTGAGACAGAGTCTTGCTCTGTCACCAGGCTGGAATGCAATGGCGCAATCTCGGCTCACTACAACCTCTGCCTCCTGGGTTCAAGCTGTTCTGCCTCCTCAGCCTCCCAAGTAGCTGGGACCACAGGCACATGCCACCACGCCCGGCTAATTTTTGTATTTTTAGTAGAGACGGGGTTTCACCACGTTGGCCAAGATGGTCTCCATCTCTTGACCTCATGATCTGCCCACCTCGGCCTCCCAAAGTGCTGGGATTACAGGCATCAGCCACCGTGCCCGGCCAGTCAAATGATCTTTAGTAAGGGCACCAGCACCTCATAATGGGAGAAGGACACTCTCTTCAACAAATGGTGTTGGGAAAACAGTATATTCACATGCAAAAGAATAAAGTTGATGGCTGGGAATGGTGGTTCACACCTGTAACCCCATATACAAAAATTAACCTAAATGGATTAAAGGCTAAATGCTAAGATGTAAAACTATAAAAGTCTTAGAGAAAAACATAGGGGAAAACGTCATAAGATGAATTTTTACAATGATTTATTGAATGTGACACTGAAGTACAGGCAACAACATCAAAAATAGATAAACAGGACTACATCAAACTTAAAAACATCTTTATGTCAAAGGAAATAATGACCAGAGTGAAAAGGCAACCTATGGAATGGGGAAAAAAATACTGTGAATCACATATCTGAGGAAGAGTTAATATCCAGAATACACAAGGAACTCTTACAACTCAACTACAACACCCAATTAAAAAATGGACAATTTATTTGAATAAACATCTATGACCAGATGTTCAACATCACTAATCATTCAAGAAGTGCAAATCAAAACTACAATGAGACGTCACTGCACACCTGTTAGGTTGTCTAGTATCAGAAAAAACCAGAATAACAAATGCTAGCAAGGATGTGGGGAAATTGGAACCCTTGTGCATTGTTAGTGGGAGTGTAAAATGGTGCAGCTGCTATGGAAAACAGTAGGGAGGTTCCTAAAAAAATTAAAAATAGAATTACCATATAATCCAGCAATCCTTCCTCTGGGTCTACACTCAAAAGTATTGAAAGCAGGGTCCCAAGGAGATATTTGCACACTCATGCTTGTTGCAGCATTATTCACAATAGCCAAGAGGTGGAAGCAACCCAGATGTCATCAATGCATTAAAAAATGTGCTTAGACATGCAATGCAATTGTGATATTATTCAGTTATTATAAGTATTTGCAATTATTATAATGGTAACATCATTCAGCGTTAAAAAATAAGAAAAT
>PVKV010018261.1:33013-45497 GCA_004027835.1 Alouatta palliata
GGGCGCGGTGGCTCACGCCTGTAATCCCAGCACTTTGGGAGGCCGAGGCGGGTGGATCACGAGGTCAAGAGATCGAGACCATCTTGGTCAACATGGTGAAACCCCGTCTCTACTAAAAATACAAAAATTAGCTGGGCATGGTGGCACGTGCCTGTAGTCCCAGCTACTCGGGAGGCTGAGGCAGGAGAATTGCTTGAACTCAGGTGGCGGAGGTTGCGGTGAGCCGAGATCGCGCCATTGCACTCCAGCCTGGGTAACAAGAGTGAAACTCCGTCTCAAAAAAAAAAAATAAATAAATAAGAAAATAGCCTTTTTGTTGTAGGCCCGAGTGGGTGCTGCTGAAATGGGCAAGTTCATGAAACCTGGGAAGGTGGTGCTTGTCCTGGCTGGACGCTACTCTGGACGCAAAGCCGTAATCGTGAAGAACATTGATGATGGCACCTCAGATCGCCCCTACAGCCATGCTTTGGTGGCTGGAATTGACCGCTATCCCCGAAAAGTGACAGCTGCCATGGGCAAGAAGAAGATCCCCAAGATGTCAAAGATAAAGTCTTTTGTGAAAGTTTATAACTACAATCACCTGATGCCCACAAGGTACTCTGTGGACATCCCCTTGGACAAAACTGTCGTCAATAAGGATGTCTTCAGAGATCCTGCCCTTAAACGCAAGGCCCGACGAGAGGCCAAGGTCAAGTTTAAGGAGAGATACAAGACAGGCAAGAACAAGTGGTTCTTCCAGAAGCTGCGGTTTTAAATGCTTTGTTTTGGTCATTAAAAAATAAAAAGCAAAAAAAAGAAAGAAAATACTGTCACACGCTACAATATGATGAGCCTTGAAGGCATTGTACTAAGAGAAATAAGTCAGTCCCAAAAAGACAAAAACTGGGCCAGGTGTGGTGGCTCTCACCTGTAATCCCTGCACTTTGGGAGGCAGAGGTGGGTGGATCACTTGAGGTCAGGAGTTTGAGACAAGCCTGGCCAACATAATGAAACCCAGGCTCTACTAAAAATACAGAAAAATTAGCCAAATGTGGTGGCAGACGCCTATAATCTCAGCTGCTCAGGAGGCTGAGGCAGGAGAATTCTCTTGAACTTGGGAGGTGGAGGTTGCAGTGAGCCAAGATTGTGTCACTGCACTCCAGCATGGGCGATGAGAGGGAAACTCCGTCTCAAAAACAACAAAACAGAACAAAACAAATTTAATTCTATAGCTCCTTCAGCTCTTATAGGGGATATAACATGGGCTTTGTTTTCAGGAAGACCTGGGTTTAAATCCCAACTTCATTAGTCACTATTTGAAGGATCTGGAGAAATTGTTTACCCTCTTTGAAGTTCAGTTTCCCTCTCAGGAGAGTAGAGATGATAAAATCTTCACCACAAGGTTGTTACAAGGATTACATGTAACAAAATATGTAAAACTGTAACAGAATCTGGTACTTAACTGTGATTTCCTTTTCCCATACCAGCATGCCCTCCTTTTTTGTTTCTTGGTGTATCAGTAGGACCCTCCTTTCTTCTTTTTCTTGGTATATCAGTCAGAATCCTGCTAGAAAAAAGATTGCAGAGCTGTAACATGTAGCACAAGAACCATTTTCAAAGGTGTAGATGTTTATGGGGTGGCAATGTTCCCAGAGACTTACAGGCATGAACCAACGCATGAACAGGTGTTCAAGACCAGCTTGACCAATATGGTGAAATGCTGTCTCTACCAAAAATACAAAAATTAGGTGGGCATGGTGGCATGCCCCTGTAGTCCCAGCTATTCGGGAGGCTGAGATAGGAGAATTACTTGAACCCAGGAGGCCGAGTTTGCAGTGAGCAGAGATTATGTCACTGTACTCCAGCCTGAGCGACAGAGAGAAATTCCATCTGAAAATAAATAAATAAATAAATAAATAAAAAGCCAGGCGCTATGGTTCATGCCTGTAATTCCAGCACTTTGGGAGGCCAAAGCGGGTGGATCACCTGAGGTCGGGAGTTCAAGATCAGCCTGACCAACATGGTGAAACCCCATCTCTACTACAAATGCAAAAATTAGCTGGGTGTGGTCATGGGCTCCTGTAATCCCAGCTATTCAGGAGGCTGAGGCAGGAGAATCGCTTGAACCTGGGAAGTGGAGGTTGCAGTGAGCCAAGATTGCGCCATTAAACTCCAGCCTCAACGCCAAGACCGAAATTCCGTCTCAAAAACAAAATTTTTAATTTTCACTGTCTTCAAGTGTACAGTTCAGTGGCACTAAGTACATTCACATTGTTATGTGGCCATCACCACTATCCATCTCCAGAACGTTTTATCCTCCCAAACTGAAAATCTGTATCCAGTTAAACAATAATTTCCCATTCCCCTTTTTCCCCAGCTCCTGGCAACCACCATTCTATTTGTGTCTATGAATTTGACTATTTAAGTGCCTAATATAAGAGGAATCATGCAGTATTTGTCCTTCTGTGTCTGGCCTATCTCAGTTGGCATAATGTCTTCAAAGTTCATTTGTGTCGTAGCACGTGTCAGATTTTTCTTTCATTTTTTTTTTTTTGAGACGGATTTTTGCTCTTGTTGCCCAGGCTGGAATGCAATGACGCATTCTCGGCTCACCACAACCTCCGCCTCCTGGGTTCAAGCGATTCTCCTGTCTCAGACTCCCAAGTAGCTGGGATTACAGGCATGTGCCACCACGCCTGGCTAATTTTTTATATTTTTAGTAGAGACAGGGTTTCACCATGTTGGCCAGGATGGTCTCCATCTCTTGACCTCGTGATCCACCTGTCTTGGCCTCCCAAAGTGCTGGGATTACAGGTGTGAGCCACCACGCCCGGCCTCTTCTTTCATTTTTAAGGCTGAATAATATTCCATTGCATGCATAGGACCACATTTTGTCTGTCTATTCACCTGTCGATGGACATTTGGGTTTTTTCCACCATTTGGTTATTGTGTATAATGTTGCTATGAACCCTGGTGTACAAATACCTGTTGGAGTTCCTTCTTTCAATTATAATTATTATTATTACTTGGGATGGAATTTAGCTTTTGTTGCCCAGGCTGGAGTGCAATGGCACGGTCACTGTAACCTCCCATTGAACAATTTTAACACCCTTGTCATTTGACAGGGATGTTAAATGATTGTTACGTGATTAGAGGGTTCATTTCTTCTTCTTTTTTTTTTTTTTTTTTTTTTTTTTTTTTTTTTTTTTTTCTTATTGGCTCTACCTGATCAGGGAATAGAGGGTTCATTTCTAGGCCTTCTATTCTATTCTATTGGTCTATATAGCTTGCACCACATGATTTTGATTACTGTAGCTTTGTCAAAAGTTTGGAAATAAGAAAGTGTGAGTCCTCCAACTTTCTTATTTTAAGATTGGTTTTGCTGTTTGAAGTCCCTTGAGATTCCATATAAATTTTTGGATGGGTGTTTGTATTTCTGCAAAAAAGTCACCGAATTTTTGGTAGGAATGGCACTGGCTTTTAGCAATGATAAGTCTTCCCATTCATAACCATGGTGTTTTTTTCATTTATTTGTGTATTTAATTTCTTTCATCGGTGTTTTCTAGTTTTTAGTGTGCAAGTCTTCACACTAAAGTAAACCAAGGAAGTTAAGTTTACTTCTAAGTATTTTATTCTTTTTGGTGCTGTTGTAAACGGAATTTTCTTAATTTCCTTTTCAGATTGCTCATCATGCGTGTATAGAAACTCAAGTGATTTTTGTGTGTTATTTTATCCTGCAACTTTGCTGAACTCAACTATTAGCTCTGACAGGTATTTTGTGTAAGTTAGGGTTTTCTACATGTAAGATCATGTCACTTGCAAACAGAGATAATTTACTTCTTCCTTTCTAGTCAGAATGCCTTTTATTTACTTTTCTTGCCTAATTAGTCTGGTTAAAACTTCTAATACTATATTGAATAGAAATGGTGAAAGTAGGCACCTTTGTCTTGTTCCTGATCTGAGGGGAGAAGTCTTCAATTTTTTTCTCCATTGAGAAGAATGTTCTTTGTGGATTTTTCCTACATGTTATTTATTATGCGGAGGACATGTACACTTCTTCAGTGCTTTCCATGTGCCACGCTTTTCTAAATGCTCTGCACATATTATTTCCTTAATTGCACATAATTCTGTGAAATAGGCTCTATTATCCTTCTTTTTTTCAGATGAGAAAACTATTGCACAGAGAGGTATGTTCTCCCTATAAATGAGATGATTTCTGTATGTGGATTTTGTTTTCACATGGCATGTTGGTTTTATTAAAATAATGATTTATTTGGTTATATTAAGCTTTAATTTTAAACAAACCAACTTTGTAGCGTTATGAATCACCCCATATTGTGAATTTAGATCACACAATCACTTCTTAGATGACAGACTACTGCAGTACATGCTACAGGCCATGATTACTCCATATCCTACTTAGAACACAGCTGTTTGGGTTTTTTGTTTTTTGAGACAGAATATCTCTCTGTTACCCAGCCTGGCATGCAGTGGCATGCAGCCTTAATTTCCTGGGCTCAAGTGATCTAAGATTCTTAACAAATCCCTTTCCACTTAAAAATCTAATATATAGGCCTGGCATGATGGCTCATGCGTGTATTTCCAGCACTTTGGGAGGTCAAGGAGGGTGGATCACTTGAGGTCAAGACTTTGAGACCAGACTGGCCAACATGATGAAACCCCATCTCTACTCAAAATACAAAAATTAGCTGGGTGTGATGGCACACAACTGTAATCCCAGCTACTGGCAAGGCTGAGGCAGGAAAATCGCTTGAACCCCACCTCTGTCTTGCTCTGTTGTGCGGGCTGGAGTGCAGTGGTGTGATCTCAGTTCACTGCAACCTCTGCCTCCCAGGTTCAAGCGATTCTCCAGCCTCAGCCTCCTGAGCAGCAGGGACTACAGGTGACTACAGGCGGGTACCATCCCACCCAGCTAATTTTTGTATTTTTAGTAGAGACTGGGTTTCACCATGTTGACTAGGATGGTCTCGATCTCCTGACCTCGTGATCCACCTGCCTCAGCCTCCCAAAGTGCTGCGAATACAGGCATGAGCCACTGTGCGATCTCTCTCTATATATACATATTTCTTTCTTCTTTTGAGACAGAGTCTCGCTCCGTCACCAGGCACCAAGCTGGGGTGCAGTGGTGCGATCTCGGCTCACTACAACCTCCATCTCCCAGGTTCAAGCAATTCTCCTGCCTCAGCCTCCTGAGTAGCTGGGACTACAGGCGCATGCCACCACACTCAGCTAATTGTTTTGTATTTTTAGTAGAGATGGGGTTTCACTGCATTGGCCAGGATGGTCTCTATCTCTTGACCTCGTGATCTGCCCACCTAGGCCTCCCAAAGTGCTGAGATTACAGGTGTGAACCACCGTGCCCAGCCATATATATATTTCTAATCTAACATATTAATGCAATTTTTAATATTTGTAAAAACCGTAAAAAAAAACCTTTCCGGATAAGAACAGCTACTACCACTATGTAACATACAATAATTCAACTAGATAGTTTAAGAACTCTCTGTAGCTTAGTGGTTAAGACACAGCACTCCAGAGCTGGATGATCTGGATTCAAGTCCTGCCTCTATTCCATATATGTTGTGTGACCTTAAGCAGCTTGCTTACTTTCTCTGTGCCTTAGTTTACTTTCCTTCAAATAGGAAGTAAGGCAGACAAACCCACGTTTTGTTAGAATGGGGACATCCTACAAGATAACTGGGAAGTACTCTTCAAAGCTATCAAGGTCATGAAATTTAAACAAAGACAGAGGAACTGTCTAAGGAGCCGCAACAACTAAATGCAAAGCAGCATCTTGTGTAGGACGCTGGAGCAGAAAAGGGACATTAGTGGGACAACCAAGTCTCCTTTCCCTTTGGAGTAGCATAATTCCACCCAGTGTATTTTGCAGCATTTTCCACAGGTTCCCTGGGGGAGTGCGCTCCAGTCACCCATTGTGATTATTTGCTTCGTAACACGATTTTTTTTTTTTTTTAAGATGGGGTTTCATCATGATGACCAGGCTGGCATTGAACTCCTGACCTCAGGTGATCCACCCACCTTGGCCTCCAAAGTGCTAGGATTACAGGTGTGAGCCACCGTGCCTGGTTCACTTTTTTTTTTTTTGAGACAAAGTCTCACTCTGTGGCCCAGACTGGAGTGCAGTGGCACGATCTCACCTCATTGCAACCTCTGCCTCCCTGGTTCAAGCGATTCTCCTGCCTCACCCTGTGGAGTAACTGGGACTACAGGCATGCACAACCACACTTAATTTTTGTATGTTTAGTGGAGATGGGGTTTCGCCATATTGTCCAGGCTGGCCTCAACCTCCTGACCTCTGGTGATCCGCCCGCCTCAGCTCTCAAAGCGATGGGATTACAGGTGTGAGCCACCGCGCCTGGCCTTGTAACACATTTTTTTTTTTTTAATTGGCTGCTGCCTCCCTTTTCCTGGCTCAGTTCTTCATGCCCCACCCAGTGTTCCCTGTGTCTCCCAAATAAAGCAACTGTCGCCAAATCCTTGTCTCAGGGCAGCTCCTAGGGGAACCCAAACTAGGACATTTCATTCCATTTTTATAAAGCACAAAAACAGGTGAAATTAATCTGTGCTATCAGAAGTCTGGGTGATGATTGCCCTGGGATGAGAGGAAGGTAGAGACTGGATGTGGACAGAATGAGGTTTCAGGGGTGCTGGTAATGTTTTATTTCCTGATCTGAGTCCTGGTTAAATGACTGTGTTTTTTATTTGTGAAAATTCATTGAGACATATAGTGATAATAGGTACAATTTTGGGTTGGAGTATTATAACTCAATAAAATATTTTTAAAATAATTCTGTTAGTTTTGGCAGAAGGCAGGAGTTTTTTTGTCAGGTGTTTTGTTGGGTTTTGTTTGTTTTTAGAGTCAGGGTCTTACTCTATCACCCAGGCTGGAGTGCAATGGTGCAATCATAGGTTACTGCAGCCTCAACTCCCCCAGGCTTAAGCAATCCTCCCGCTTTGGCTACCCAAGTAGCTGGGACTGCAGGCAGGAGCCACCACACCAGGCCTGTTTTGTTTTTCACAGTGAAGGAATGGTAAAAATTCTTACTCATTGGCTTTTGCAATGAAAACGGAGATCATACATTTGTAAGAAGTAAAACAACAAATCATTTTTATAATTATTTTTCTGGTCCACATATGGTCAGAAAGTAGGAAGAGACAAAGGCCAGAGGGATGAAAAGTTGGTTCCAGGTGGCAAAGAAAAGGACAAGAAAGAGAGGACGTAGAGACGATATGGTCTACATAGACCAAGGAGAGAGAAAAGGAAGCAAGTGACAGCAACAAAACATGAAAACAGAAAAGACAGACTTTTTATCTCCATGCTGTCAGAATGGATATAAGGATTCCTCTCCAAAGCCGAAATGCATAGGCATTCATGTAATGCCCTCTTTATTCTACATTCAACAAAGAAAAATTGCCAAAACCTTGTTTGACATTCAATAAAGACCATTTCTTTTTTTTCTAAGATGGGGTTTCACCATGATGGCCAGGCTGGTCTTGAACTCCTGACCTCAGGTGATACACCCACCTCGGCCTCCCAAAGTGCTAGGATTACAGGCATGAGCCACTGCACCCGGCCAAGACCATTTCTTTTAAGAAAGCAGCAGGGTCAATCCCCATTTACAAGGGGTAGTGCATCTCCTTTCACAGCCTCACGTTTCCATCTGGTGGCCTTTTAGGATATCGTGGACAAGGACTCAAGATTCACAACTAAGACAGGGTGGATATTTCCTGCTGGCATCTGTCGTGTTTGAGGGTTAAACTCAGGCCTCAGATGGGAGGGTCTGCATTTGTAAGGCAGATTGTAAGGAGAGGTGTGGAAGAAGACATCTAAACCAGCCCTGTGAATTTCATTTCAGGGTGGCCTGAGCGACAACATTCACATCAAAAACAAGCATATTATCGTAAGATTTATTAACCTTTGTCAGCCACTCCTACTAGGTCTTCCTATAGATATTAATGCTTAAAGAAATAACTAACACCCAAAGCAGATTTTACTGGGAGATTCCTGATTGGCCTATCATGAAGTTGAATTGTTCCCTGTACTGACACTGAAACGTTTATTGCGATACATTACAGAACAAGGGTAAATGGCCTAGGCGTGCAAACACACATACACCCGCCTACTCCAAACTCAGGTCAGAGTTCTCTCCTCTTCCTAAATAAAAGGCAAACGTTTTGCTGGTGTTTTTTTAAGTGTAATTTAGGGACTTAAGATGGGGCAAGAAAAAGGTCTGAAAGGCCCTCCCCTCCATGCTGTGCCCTTATAAATGATAGAACAGATAGAGAATTGAAATTAATGTCTATACAGGTGGGCTTGAAGTCATAAAGGGGAGTGCTTGAGATCACAGAAATAAACAAGGAAGTTCTTAAGAAGCCATGGGAGAAGCCAAGGCCCATGTAACCTGAGTCTGCACTCACCTGAGAGTGCTGTTGAACCCTGAGACTCAGGTGGGGAATTCAAAACCAGAAAACTAGTGTGCTCTGAAGAAGTGCCACATGTCTGAGGAAGCCCACCTCTATGAAAGAGAGATAACAAATAGAGCAAATGAAAAATCTTCTATACAACCAAAGGTCAATTAAAGCCAGTACATTTAATATCTTCAGCAGAACAAGGCAAAATAAAACCAAGCAATTATGAAAAAGAACCAATTAGAGATCTCAAAATTAAAGCCCAAGTTACTGAAAGAAAAAACTCAAAAGACAGGCTGAGTGACAGCAGAGACACACTGAAGTGTGCATTAGCAAGATGGAGCATTCAGTTGAGGGAGTCTTGCAGATTAAAGCTCCCCCACCCAAAAAAGCTGAAAAGGTTAAGAGACATAAAGACCAGATGATGACATTCAAGCTTTCGTCTAGTAGGAATTCCAGAGACAGAGGGAGAAAGAATGGGAGAAAATAGTATTTAGTTAATAGGTAAAAATTCCCCCAAAGTCAAGAAAGCTATGAAAATAGAGAGAAAAATGTTAAAAGCTACCAAAGCAGAAAAAGTTAAAAATTCAAAGACATAAGGATCAGATTTTCCTCATTAATTTCATTAGCAACACTGGATACAGGCCAATGAGGCAATGTCTTCAACGAGCTGTTGGAAAAGAACTGTAATTTATGCTGAATTCTATAACCCAGCTACAGAATTATTTAAGGGCATAGTGAAACAAAGGCATTTATTTTCTTTTCTGAGACAAAGTCTTGCTCTGTTGTCCAGGCTGGAGTGCATTGGCATGATCACGGCTCACTGCAGCCTTGATCTCACTGGCTCAAGTGATCCTTCCACCTCAGGCCCCCCAGTAGCTGGAACTACAAGAGCCTACCACCACACCTGGCTAATTTATTTTGTTCTTGTGGAGAGATGGGGTTTCCCCATGTCACCCAGGCTGGTCTTGAACTCCTGGGCTCAAGTAATCTGACTACGTTGGCCTACCAAAGAGCTGGAATTATAGGCGTGAGCAACTGCACCCACCCCATAGGCATTTTTGAACATTCAAGATTTAAGAAAGTTTACACCAACAGATTCTGTTGGAAAGAACTATTTAAGAAGTCCTCCTGGCTGGGCGTGGTGGCTCACACCTGTTATCCCAGCACTCTGGGAGGAAGAGGTTGGCGGATCACCTGAGGTCGGGAGTTCGAGATCAGTCTGACCAACATGGAGAAACCCCATTTAAAAAAAAAGAAAAGAAGTCCTCCTGCAAGGAATGACATGAATTCAGAGGAAGAAGCAATGTGAAAAAAGTAGCACTTCTCTAAGTAATTAGCCAATGCTATTGTTTAAGACGAACGTATTGATTGTCACATATGCTTAAAATCACAATTAAGTTCAGTCTGTAGGTGGACTGAACTTTTTCAGGGAATGTGTAGGGACCTCACAACTGACCTAATTAATGTGTTTGCATGGTAACATACGTGTTTTCATTGTAAGATACCTGTTTTGTAACGTACCTGTTTTCATTGTAACATAACTTTGCATAGTAACATACCTGTTTTCATTTAATTCGCTTCTTTAAAAATAATTCTTCAGGTAAAAGATGATAATGGCTTTTCATCCTGCCCTGCTGAGCAGAGCCAAAGAGCTTGATAGTTTTAGGACAAATAAAAGAAAGGAGTACTTTAAAAAAAAAATAATAATTAGAATTCTGGATTATATCAACATGAGAGTTGGGGAAAGGGAAAGCAGCAGGGAGAAGAGTCTCTTATTTGGGAAGAGTCTATACGTACTGTTTACTTTTAGATTTTGTTAGGAAACTTTATATATGGATATAAAAATTAACGGTAACTACTAGAAAAATAGCAATGAATTGTGTAAATTTCAAACCAATAGAGGAAAAATTATGGAAAAAAGAAATTTCAATCAACCAAACAGAAAACAGGAATAGGGACAAAAAACGAAACAGCATAATCCATAGAAAACACAAACAGGCCAGGTGAGGTGGCTCACACCTGTAATCCCAGCACTTTGGGAGGCCAAGGAGAGTGGATCACTTGAGGTCAGGGGTTGAAGACCAGCCTGGCCAACATGGTGAAACCCCATCTCCACTGAAAGTTTAGCCAGGCATGGTGGTGGGCACCTGTAATCCCAGCTACTTGGGAGGCTAAGGCAGAAGAATCACTTGAACTCGGGAGGCAGAGGTTGCAGTGAGCCGAGATCATGTCACTGCACTCCAGTCTGGGTGACAGGAAGAGAATCTGTCTAAAAAAAAAAAAAGAAGATGCAAAGATAATAAAGGCCAAACAAACGAGTGTTCATAATAAATGGGCAATAAGAAAAAAATCAAATGAATAGCACATAGGCAATTCATATGAAAACACCTTTCAAGGAAATTAAAATCGCTAAGAAAGACAAGACAAAATGCTTGATCTCACCAGTTCTCAAGGAAATACAAATAAAAGAGCACTGTGATGCTATTTTTACTGATCAGATTGGCAAGTATTTTCAAGTTGGATAACAGATTTTAGCCGGAGCTGGGCAAACGGGTACCCTCACGTCCCACCAGAGGGAGTACATGTTAGTGTAATCAATTTGGAGGGCATCTGACATACTATTAAAATCAAAACATTTGCATGTGTGCACAAGAAAGTATCGCCAAAATTATCTTAGCAGCATTGCTGGTAGCAGTGAGATATTGGCAACGATCTAAAGGTCCGTCAGTGCAAGAATGACTACACGAACCATAGTATGTTCCTACCACAGAATACTCTGCAGCAGTTAAAAATGGTAAATTTTTCTTTTCTTTTCTTTTCTTTTCTTTTCTTTTCTTTTTTTTTTTTTTTTTTTTTTTTTTTTTTTTTTTTTTTTTTTTTTTTTTTTTTTTTTTTTTTTTTTTGAGACAGAGTTTTGCTCTGTCTCCCAGGCTGGAGGGTAGTGACACAATCTTGGCTCACTGCAACCTCTGCCTCCCAGGTTCAAGCGATTCTCCTGCCTCAGCCTCCCTAGTAGCTGAGATTATAGGCATGCACCACCATGCCCCGCTAATTTTGTATTTTTAGTAGAGATAGGGTTTCTGCATGTTGGTCAGGCTGTTCTCCAACTCCCAACCTCAGGTGATCTGCCCACCTCGGCCTCCCAAAGTGCTGGGATTACAGGCGTGAGTCAACACTCCTGGCCTCAAAGAATCAGGTTCTTATTCCTCTGGATGTGCTGGACTTTACATAGATGGCAGGTTTGCTAATCTAGACTGGCCAGATATCCAAGGAGTGGGCTGTGTAGATACAATTGCTCACCAACTCCTCCACAGTAGGATTTATGACTTCTCCCTCCCTTTTACCCCATAGTTCTGACCAGATGCCAGAGTCTTAAGGAATGAAAGGAGTGTGCCATGTCTGGCCTGTGAACTAATGGTGGTGGTTCCTACTTTCGCCTAAGCAGGTTCCTAACACTCAGAGTCTTCCTTTTAGGTAAGATCGGGAAATTTTATATGCTTGGTTAGGTTTGTGGGTTAGGTTTTGGCCTCTGGTCTGTTGAAGCTCTTCTGTGACCTCCCTTGAGCTATCCACTCTCTGAGTTCTTATGCATAACCACCAAGATAAGGGGACTCAATTTCCTCCTCAGTTTGCCAATGAAAAGTTGGAATCACAACCAGAAAAACTCTTTACAACAATCCCTCCTAATTAGTCACAGATTTATGCATTTTGCTACCTGAAACTTCTCCTTTATTTCAAATCAACTACTTATACATCTTTCTTTTTGGCAAACTGGAAAAAATTTAATTAGATGCAACTTTTTGAGCTTTATTTTATTTTATTTTATTTATTTATTTATTTATTTTTTGAGATGGAGTTTCGCTCTTGTTGCCCAGGCTGGAGTGCAATGGCGCGATCTCGGCTCACCGCAACCTCCGCCTCCTGGGTTCAAGCAATTCTCCTGCCTCAGCCTCCCGAGTAGCTGGGACTACAGGCGCACACCACCACGCCCAGCTAATTTTTGTATTTTTAGTAGAGACGGGGTTTCACCACGTTGACCAGGATGGTCTCG